>VDFB02024657.1:0-25647 GCA_007258455.2 Sequoia sempervirens | reverse complement strand
TTTCATCTCTTTTTATACACTTCATCATCAAATTGCATCATGTACATCATCCAAGGGCAATTTAAGACTTTTGAAACAACACAGAATTGCATCGCGCATATCATCGCCAATTTAAGACTTCCAAAACCACACAAAATTGCGTCTTGTACATCATCCAAGGCCAATTTAAGGCTTTCAAAACTACATGGAATTGCATCTTGTACATCATCCAAGGCCAATTTAAGACTTCCGAAACAACACAGAATTGTATTGCATATATCATCCAAGGCCAATTTAAGACTTCCAAAACCACACAGAATTGCATCGTGTACATCATCCAAGGCCAATTTAAGACTTCCGAAACCACACTGAATTGCATCACATACATCATCCAAGGCCAATTTAAGACTTCTAAAACCACACAGAATTGCATCGTGTATGTCATCCAAGGGAAATATAAGACTTTTGAAACCACACAAAATTGCATTGCGTGCATCATCCAAGGCCAATTTAAGACTTCTGAAACCACACAGAATTGCATCATGTGCATCATCAAAGGCCAATTTAAAACTTCTTAAACCACACAGAATTGTATCACGTACATCATCCCAGGCCAATTTAAGACTTCCAAAACCACATAGAATTGTATTGTGTACATCATCCAAGACCACATAGAATTACACCATGTACATCATCCAAGGCCAATTTAAAACTTCCGAAACCACACAGAATTGCATCGTGTACATCATCCAAGGCCAATTTAAGACATTTGAAACCATAGAATTGCATCACGTTCATCATCCAATGCCAATTTAAGACTTCCAAAACCATATAGGATTGCATCGTATGCATCATCCAACACCAATTTAAGACTTCTGAAACCACATGGAATAGCATCGCATACATCATCTAAGGCCAATTTAAGACTTCTGAAACCACACAGAATTCCATCGCGTACATCATCTAAGGCCAATTTAAAACTTCTGAAACCACACACAATTGCATCACGTACATCATCCAAGACCAATTTAAGACTTCCAAACCACATAGAATTGCATCACATACATCATCCAAGGCCAATTTAAGACTTCCAAAACCACACAAAATTGCATTGTGTACATCGTCCAAGGCCAATTTAAGACTTTTGAAACCACATTGAATTGCATCATGTACATCATTCAAGGCCAATTTAAGACTTTCGAAACCACATAGAATTGCATTGCGTGCATCATCAAAAACCAATTGAAGATTTCCAAAACAACACAGAATTGCATTGCGTGCATCATCAAAAACCAATTGAAGACTTCCAAAACAACACAGAATTGCATTGCGTGCATCATCCAAGGAAAATTTAAGACTTCCGAAACTACACAAAATTACATCGCATACATCATCCAAGGCCTACTGAAGACTTCCGAAACCACACAAAATTGCATCGTGTCAATCATCCAAGGCCAATTTAAGACCTCCGAAACAATACAAAATTGCTCACATACATCATCCAAGGCCAATTTAAGACTTCCAAAACCACACTGAATTATATAGCATACATCATCCAAGGCCAATTTAAGGCTTTTGAAACCACATAAACTTACATAGCGTACATCATCCAAGGCCAATTTAAGACTTCTGAAACCACACAAAATTGCATTGCGTACATCATCCATGGCCAATTCAAGTCTTTTGAAACCACACAAAATTGCAATGTGTGCATCATCCAAGGCCAATTCAAGTCTTCTGAAACCACACAAAATTGCATCGCATGCATCATCCAAGGCCAGTTCAAATCTTTTAAAACCACACAAAATTGCATCGCGTGCATCATCCAAGGCCAGTTCAAGTCTTTTTAAACCACACAAAATTGCATCGCGTGCATCATTCAAGGTCAGTTCAAGTCTTCTGAAACCACACAAAATAACATTGTGTGCATTATCCAAAGCCAATTCAAGTATTCTGAAACCACACAGAAGTGTATTGCGTGCATCATCCAAAGCCAATTCAAGTCTTTCGAAACCACACAGAATTGCATCGCGTGCATCATCCAAGGCCAACTCAAGTCTTCCAAAACCACATAGAATTGCATCGCGTGCATCATCCAAGGCCAGTTTAAGTCTCTGAAACCACTCATAATTGCATTGCTTGCATCATCCAAGGCCAATTCAAGTCTTTCGAAACCACGTAGAATTGCACCACATGCGTCATCCAAGGCCAGTTCAAGTCTTACAAAACCACATAGAATTGTACCACGTGCATCATCCAAGGTCAATAAAACTTTTCCGAAACCACATAGAATTACATCACACACATCATTCAAGGCCAATTCAAGTCTTCTGAAACCCAACATAATTGCATTGCGTGCATCATCCAAGGCCAATTCAATTCTTTTGAAACCACACAAAATTGCATTGTGTGCATCATCCAAGGCCAATTCAAATCTTCCTAAACCACGTTAAATTGCATTGCGTGTATCATCCAAGGCCAATTCAAGTCTTTCGTAACCACACAGAATTGCATCACGTGCATCATTCAAGGTCAATTCAAGTCTTCTGAAACCACACAGAATTGCATTGCATGCATCATTCGAGGCTAGCTCAAGTTTTCTGAAACCACATAGAATTGCATCACGTGCATCATCCAAGGCCAATTCAAGTCTTTTGAAACTACACAAAATTGCATCGTGTGCATCATCTTTGGCCAGCTCATGTCTTTCGAAACCCCATAGAATTGCACCGCGTGCATCATCCAAAGCCAATTCAAGTCTTCCAAATCCACACAAAATTGCATTGTGTGTAGCATCCAAAACAAGTTCAAGTCTTTCGTAACCACACAAAACTGCATCGCATGAGTCATGCAAGGCCAGTTCAAGTCTTCTGAAAGCACACAAAATTGCATTGCGTGCATCATCCAAGGCTAGTTCAAGTCTTCCAAAACCACACAGAATTGCATCTTGTAAATCATCCAAGGCCAGTTCAAGATTTTCGAAACCACACATAATTCCATCTCGTGTATCATCCAAGGCCAGTTCAAGTCTTGTGAAACTACACAGAAATGCATTGAGTGTATCATCCAGGGCTAGTTCAAGTCTTCCGAAACCACATTGAAATGCATCACGTGCATCATCCAAGGCTAGTTCAAGTCTTCTGAAACCCCACAGAATTGCATTGCGCGAATCATCCAAGGCCAGTTCAAGTCTTCCGAAACCACAAAGTATTGCATCGCGTACATCATCCAAAGCCAATTCAAGTCTTTTGAAACCACACAAAAATGCATTGTGTGCATCATTCAAGGCCAGTTCAAGGGTAAAAGTACAAAGTCTCACATTTTATAAAGGAAACGGTCAACACTGATCCAACTTTTAAACTTGAATCACTAAAAAGTGGCATATATGTTTTTAATTTTGAAATGAAGTAGACTAGTTAAATGTGTTTTTTTAAGTATATTTTATGTTTGTATTTTTATAAAAAAATTAAAAGATTATTTTAAACTAGTTTTTAATAAATTAACACTATAATTTAATTGGTGATAAATTGTTGAAAAGTGAAGTTACATGAGATGTCAAACTTTATATAGGAATTTTTTTTTTCTTTCACATTTTTTGTGTATATTTATAACTTGAAACTTTAGTGCATTGATATATTTTTTTTCAATTTTGATAAATATATTTTTGAAAATTACACTTGTGGATCTAAAAAAGGGTATATTTTTATATTTAAAAAAAAAATATTATTTACATGAGTTGGAGTTATTGAATCGTCAGGTTTTTCAAATAATTTTATTTCTTTGGTAAATTAGCCCCAAAGTGCTGCTCCATATTATTTTAGCCAACAATTTTATTTGAAAGAGTTGTGAAAGTATTTAAGTTAGCTAGAATGAATCATACTGGATGTTTGACCAAAATTAATTTTTAGTTAGAAATATTTAAATTTAGTTGCGCTGATAAGTTGTCCAAAAGTGTAACATAGCTTTGTACTTTTACCCTTAAGTCTTTCAAAACCACACAGAATTACATCACGTGCATCATCCAAGGCTAGTTCAAATCTTCAGACACCAAATAGAATTGCATTGCATGCATTATCCAAAGCCAGTTCACGTCTTTTGAAACCACATAGAATTGCATCACATGCATCATCAAAGGCTAGTTCAAGTCTTCCGAAACCACACAAAATTGCATCGTATGCATCATCCATGGCCAGTTAAAGTCTTCTGAAACCACACAGAATTGCATCGTGTGCATAATCTTAGAACAGTTCAAGTCTTTCGAAACCACACAGAATTGTATCACATGCATCATCCAAGGCCAGTTCAAGTCTTCCAAAAACCACACAGAATTGCATCACGTGCATCATCCAAGTCCAGTTCAAGTCTTCTGAAACCACACAGAATTGCATCGCATGCATCATCCAAGACCAGTTCAACCCTTCCAAAATAGCACAAAATTGCATTGCATGCATCATCCAAGGCCAGTTCAAGTATTTCGAAACCACACAGAATTGCATCGTGTGCATCATAAAGGCTAGTTCAAGTCTTCTGAAACCACACATAAATGTATCGCGTGCATCATCGAATGCTAGTTCAAGTCATCCGAAACCACACAAAATTGCATAGTGTCCATCATCCAACGCTAGTTCAAGTCTTCTGAAACCACACAAAATTGTATCGTGTTCATCATCTTAGGCCAGCTCAAGTCTTCCAAAACCACACAGAATTGCCTCACATGTATTATTTAAGGCCAATTCAAGTCTTTCAAAACCACATAGAATTGCATTGCGTGCATCATCGAAGAAAAGTTCAAGTCTTCCAAGACCACACAGAATTGCATTGTGTGCATCATCCAAAGCCAGTTCAAGTCTTCCGAAACCACATAGAATTGCATTGCCTGCATCATCCAAGGTCATGTTATCCCCCAATTTGAACATTGAAAATTTTCAAATTTTAATGCATTTCCCTATGTGCCTCGAGTCTTGAGTTTTTACGGAGTTATTAAAATACTTTCTCCCAGGGCATAAACTGTTTCTCGACTAGTTGCAAAGGAAAATGATTTCATAAAAGTCAAATTTTAATATGTATTTTCTTTGTTATCGGGAGGTTTATATGTTCCCAAATTCTAAAATCTCCCAACTAACGTGGATCTTAATTTAGAGAAAGTCCCGATCACCCGACTCTCTTCATAGTCAGATGATTTGAGATTTCTCAAACTCCAAAAGCCCCGAAACCAAGGTTTAGAAGTTTGTAAAAGTCTTGACCACCCGACATCACAAAGAGGCGATATTTGTCTAGGAACCGTGGCATGCTAGTCTCCAATGTTTGAAGCTAAGGTATTTGTCGGATATTATGGATGGAAATGCTCTGGTGGGCATGTATGCGAAGTGTAGGAGTATGCAAGGTCTGAAGGCTGTGTAAAGGACGAAGAATGGATTTGACTCACATGTTCCAAAGAAAGACTTTTGTGCAATTGTAAGTGAAAATATCTATAAAGGAAGATCGGGCGAGCCCATTGCATGATCCAACAACCAAATTGTGTTTAGAACCTGGAGTTCCTTTCATAAAATGGATGGCAGACATCATGGGGCTTGAGGAAGATTGTAAAGGAATCGAGTTTTATGGTAGTCTCTATCTCAGACGTTGATGAGATCTTTAAAGAAAAGTTTTTCTGATATACATATAATCATCAGATGCTAGCTTCATATATGGCCGAAAGATATTGTGATCCACCTCATAGCAGATCAATGAAGACTTTCTCTGAATTGCAGGTTTATTACATTTGCAGCGTAGAGCTACTTAGATGTCGAGACAATCAAGACGATTACAGAATTTTAATGCATTCGGCCAACAATATAAGGCAGACTGTTAGGTATAAGATCAATGGTTATTGAATCTTTCCGCTAAGAATGAACACAAAAGAGAGTCACAGGTGCTAAAATTTGCCTTTCTATTTGGCATTACAGTCACATGAGAATAAGATGTGGAATTTTCCAGTTGCAAATAATGGGAAGCAAGCAAACCTTGCTGCTTAAGGCTATCTTTAAGGATTGATATGCAGGCCATTGGAGATTTCAAATCGTTATAACTATGATGAGTTCCTTTCCATCTGCTTCACCACCGTCAAAACTCCAGGATTATGTTCCCGCTACTTCATCATTTCTATCAAATGATGAACTATTAGAAGCACCAACCACGTGAATGCTATAAAAAGTCTCATAATAGTTTTGAAGTTGGTAAAAAAAGACCAAACGACCACTAGAATTTTGATTGACAGAGATATTGAGAATTAGCCCCCTGCTTATGAAATCTCAGAGAAAGATATTCACCAGTTATCAGAGGAATGAGTGCTGGATTGTCTCTTAATGCTTTACACATGAGGTTGAGTTAGGAAGTGTACGTACAACGTGACAAATTTTCTGAGTTTAGGGATGTCAAGTGTTCATCAATAACCCCTGAGTAATGTGATGACTGGAGAAAACTGCAATTGGCCAATCAATATAAAGAATGTATGTCAGGACTATACAGTCATTAGTTACTATTTGCTCATCCGGAGGTCATATCACAACAACTTATTGTTATAATTTTGCAATCTTATGTCAATGAAGGAAAGGTATTTCATTTTTCACCATTGGTAGATATTTTCTCTTAGTGGATGCAATTTACAAGGCAACTAGGGGAGCCACATTAAAATTAATAAAATTGAAATGCCAAAGTCACTATGCTCCAAAAGAAATATGAAAAGCTACCAAGAAACAGTTACATCACCAGAAGAGAAAATGATCTTTGGCCTATTCTTTGTAATCAAGAATCAGTTGCAGGCAGAAGAAGAAAAGGAGAGATTTTCATTGCTTTCCAAGAAGCGGTTGTTGGGAACCGAAAAGTCTAATGGGGAAAACATATAAACATGTAATTGGTATTCATAAAGGGAGAGGATCTTTTTTAGCTATTTCAGAATAGGGGGAAGAAGCGGGGGAAGTTTTATTTTCTTTCAATCACATTTGTTGTACAGAGGTTTAAGTCTGGGTACTTAATTTTGTGTTGGATAAATAAAGGAGACATTTTTAAATCTGTGTATTCATTTATGTTTTCTTTAGACTGCAAGAATCTTGTGTGATTTGTAGTCATTTTTCAATGCAATTTCTGTTAAATCAAACTGTGAAGATGCCTATTTTTGAATCTTTGAATTTGAATTGGTTTATCTATTGAAAGGGAATTTGCTGTCAGGCCTCTTCTTTGTTCTTATTTGTGAATGTAGAATAAGTGAACTTTGTGTCATTTGTTTGCATTCACCTCTCTCTCTAAATCAAACTTTCGCATCTATTTCATGGTTATGGATGGATGTTAGTGTACCTTTCCAGCTTTTTGGTTAAAAGCATACCCAGTATTTTCCATTCATTGCACATCTTTCAAAGGTAGCTGTGCCTTGTAAAATAAGTACAGAGCACTTGCAAATACCATTGCAAGTGACTCAACTATTAGTGCTATTTGTTCTTCTTTCTGGGCATCTTGAGTCACTTTCTACATTTATTTCAAAAGGACAAATCTGTCCACCAACAGGTCAGTTCAAACCTTTCGAAACCACACAAAACTGCATCGCATGTATCATCCAAGGCCAATTCAACTCTTCTGAAACCACACAATATTGCATCATGTGCATCATCTTAGGCTAGTTCAACTCTTCCAAAATCACACAAAATTGCATCACATGCATCATCCAAGGCCAATTCAACTCTTCCGAAACCACACAGAATTGCATCGTGTGCATCATCCAAAGTCAGTTCAACTCTTCTTAAACCACACAGAATTGCATCGCGTGATCATACAAGGCCAATTCAAGTCTTCCAAAACCACACAGCATTGCATCGCATGCATCATCGAATGCTAGTTAGAGTCTTCTGAAACCACACAGAATTGCATAGCTTGCATCATTGAAAGCCATTTCAATTCTTCCGAAACCACACATAATTGCATCGATGGTGTTCCAAAACCACAGAAAATTACATCACGTGCATCATTCAAGGCTATTTCAAGTCTTTCAAAACTACAAAAAATTGCATCGCCTGCATCATTCAAGTCTAATTCAAGTCTTTTGAAACCAAAAAGAATTGCATCACGTGCATCATCCAAGGCCAGTTCAAGTCTACCGAAACCACACAAAATTGCATCCCGTGCATCATTCAAAGCCAATTCCATTCTTTTGAAACCACACAGAATTGCATTGCGTATATCATCCAAGACCAATTCAAGTCTTTTGAAACCACACAAAATTGCATCGCGCGCATCATCCAATGCCAATTCAAGTCTTCTGAAACCATGCAAAATTGCACCGCGCGCATCATCCAATGCTAGTTCAAGTCTTCCAAAACCACACAGAATTGCATTGTGTGCATCATCCATGACCAGTTCAAGTCTTTTGAAGCCACACAGAATTGCATTGCGTGCATCATCCAAGGCCAGTTCAAGTCTTCCAAAACCAAATAGAATTACATCACATACATCATGCAAAGCCCGTTCAAGTCTTCCAAAACCACACAGAATTGCATCGAGTGCATTGTTGAAGGCCAAATCAAGGCTTTTGAAACCACACAGAATTGCAACGTGTGCATCCTCCAAGGTTAGTTCAAGTCTTCCAAAACCACAAAGAATTGTATCATGTGCATCATCAAAGGCCAGTTCAAGTCTTCTGAAACCACACAAAATTGCATCACCTACATTATCTTAGGCCAATTCAAGTCTTCCTAAACCACACAGAATTACATCACATGTATCATCCAAGGCGAGTTCACCTCTTCCGAAAACACACAGAATTGCATTGCATGCATCATCTTAGGCAAGTTCAACTCTTTTAAAACCACACAGAATTGCATCACGTGCATGATCTAAGACCAGCTGAACTCTTGCGAACCCACACAAAATTGCATCGCGTGCATCACCCAAGAACAGTTCAACTCTTTCAAAACCACATCATATTGCATTGTGTCCATCATCCAAGGCCAGTTCAAGTCTTTCAAAACCACACAATTGCATCGTGTGTATCATCCAAGGCCAGTTCTAGTCTTTTGAAACCACACAAAATTGCATTGTGTGCATCATCCAAAGCCAGTTCAAGTCTTCCAAAACCACACAAAATTGCATCGCATGCATCATCCAAGACCAGTTCAACTCTTCTGAAACCACACATAATTGTGTCGCATGCATCATCATAGGACAATTCAAGTCTTTCGAAACCACATAGAATTGCATCACGTGCATCATCCAAGGCTAGTTCAAGTCTTCCATCCACATAGAATTGCATTGCATGCATCATCCAAGGCTAGTTCAAGTCTTCTAAAACCACACAGAATTACATCACATGCATCATCCAAGGCCAGTTCAAGTCTTCTGAAACCACACAAAATCGCATTGCGTGCATCATCCAAGGACACTTCAAGTCTTCTGAAACCACACAGAATTGCATCGCGTGCATCATCCAAGGCCAGTTCAAGTCTTCCGAAGCCACACAGAATTGCATCACGTGCATCATCTACGGTCAATTCAAGTGTTTTGAAACCACACAAAATTGCATCACATGCATCATCTAAAGCCAATTCAAGTTTGCCGAAACCACACAGAATTGCATTACATGCATCATCTGAGGCCAATTCAAGTCTTTCAAAATGACACAAAATTGCATTGCATGCAACATCCAAGGCCAATTCAAGTTTTTGTACGCAAAATTAATTTTTGTTGCAATAAGGCATTTTGATACAAATGGTCTAAATCTTGTAAAATTGTTGTCAAAATTCCGTTTTAGGTCAAACAAAACATGGGCTTTTTGTGGGTTTATGTCAAGGAGGATATTTGCGAATTTTGAAAATTTTGTAAATTTGGGTTTCAAACCCCTATTTTTAGGAAAACCCTAAAAAATAGGACCTTTGCAGAAATAACTCAAAATGATTTTGATAGGTCAATTTCACTTGACAATCACACTAGTCAAGTCAAAATCACAGAAGTCAGTTTTGCAATCAATTCCTTGTCTGTACACGTAGAATGGTGAAATGCAATCGCAATGGTGAACACGATCGCGTCGTCAACAATGCATCCCTATTAGCGACAATGGTGATCAATGCAGTTGGCGAGATGGTAAACACAAGGCACGAGTGGTGACAATCTTCACTAAAATTGATGGAGTTGTAGCCAAAAGTGCACCTGCAATTATCAAGTTTTGTTGAGATAGTCATCTTCTTCGTAATTCTGCCAACTTTATGACAGATCGTCAAGCGAATTCAACAGATTCATCAAACACCGTAAAACGAAGGTAAAGGCAATAGATGTTGAAAGCAAGAATCATCAAAGATGTTAGTCAAACAAGAGAAAAAGTGCCCCTATAGCCCAAGGGTGCCCAAGAATGAAAGATATTAGATGCCAGTCTTTGGATTGGCAACCTCTAGATGACCTACTCTGATCCAGCCCAACTTCACGGTTGATCCTGTAGCTAGTTTACGAGACATACCAAATGGCAACAGTAGTTGATCATCCAAGCACGTGAAATAGAGGGAAAATTGATGGACATCAAGACAAAAGCACCCCTGTTGGCTAGGGGCGCCCATCATTTTGGGCAACCAAATGAAGTTTTCTGTAGCTGTTTTCTCCAAGGCATCTTCTCAACAGCCTTTCAACTTCATGATCAATCCAGTTGCAAGCTCATGGGACCTGTCAAGCACTCACAAACAAAGATCAAGCGTAAAACACTTGAGGTGAAGGCAAATTGAAAGAAATGAAGAATTGACTAAGTGTTGAAGAAAATGCACCTTCCTTTTGGGCAATTAGGTGTTGCTTTCAGGTGTTGTAACTTCCAAGAAAACCTCTTCCATTTTTATCAATCTTCGTGATGACATCATCAGCTAATTCAATAGAACAATCAAACATCTGACGACGAAGATCAAATTGGAGTTGTTCGTGAAGGGTTGCAAAGTGCAAAATGTACCTCAAAACAACAAAAGCGCCACTACAGGCCAAGGGCACCTAGAAGTTTGAACCTCATAAATTAGTTTTCTGAACTTGCACATATAGTCATCTGTTCCAGAATGTTTCCAGCTTCACAATGGATTGAACATCTCAATCACAAAATTCGTCGGTCATCGACAAGTGTTGATTGAAGCATGGAGTGTCAAAGGAAGAAAATTGAAAAGCATCCAAAAAATTGGCTAACAATGGCAGAAAAAGCACTCTCCTGGGAAGACGCACCCAAGAATTCAAGGCACTAGATTCAGTTTTTGAGGTTCATAGCCCTCGATAACATCTCTTCAGAGTTGATCTAACTCCACATTGAATCTGTTAGCAAGGCTTCATGATCAATCAGGCAACTAGAATTCAGGGTTGAACAGAGGCTGTTCATCAAGCAAAAGTTGAAAATATTCAACACTGGAAAGGTGGCATCCAAAGTCAACTCCGAGTTAGGAATTTTGAAGATTTCTCAAGCCTAGGCCTCCCAAATTGGGTGGAAACTCTTCCAATTAACTCCCAATCATGTAAATTGACTCCCCAATTAGGGTTTAGACACCCAAATTGATGCTTCCAAGTCAAATTGATATTTATCAAAGCCTAGGTGTCCATTCTTCATTATTTCTTGCAGGTTGAAGAGCTCAAACACAAATATTTTCTCTCCAACACCATTCGAAAGATTTGACAGAAGCAATTCTCAACATTCTTCATTTTTCCAGTCTCCGGTTGCATAGAAGGATGCATTTCACAAGATTTCATCACCAAGCATCATTTTCCAAGGCAACATCTTTTAACTTCTAGCTTCTCTCCACACATTTCTTCTATTCTTGGCTTAGATCTTCTTGCATGTCCAAATAAATGACATTTTTTCATAGATCTGGCCTTCTGGGTATGATCAACATGAGATTGGCCATAAAACCCATGTGCTAGGTTTCTTCGGAAAGTTGCCCTGCTGCCTCTAGTTTTTTAGGGTTTTTGCAAAAAGTCATGATTTCAAAAAACGGAGAAACTGGGTTTGATCAGCACACAAGCACCTTCAAAACCCATATGCTAGAATTTTTTGGGAAAAAATAGCCTCCCCAGCTTCTAAAGCTTTTGTTTCTAAAAAGTTGTTTTCATGTCTGAGGAAAAGTCACTTTCTCGTAAATCTGATGATCTAGGTTGGCTTAGAAAGACATTCTTAACAAAACCCATGTCTTAGAAATTTTTGGAAAATATTGCCCCTCGAGAAGCTATTTTTAGCCTCACCAGAAAAGTTGCCTCAACATATCTATGTTTACAGTCAACAGTCGAGTTTTTTATAATGCAGTACTCTCAAGTTGAAATCAAGACCAAATGGTCCTACTTCACAACTTTCTAAAGATACTTGACGCAGACGTGCATCAAGTGAAGCCCGTAGTCTATTTGGAGGCCTTCGAAGGCATAAATGGCAGCACCGTTCAACGGATAGCAAAAAAAATGCGGAAGGTAGTTACTCCAATTATAGAGCCAGAACTGGTTACTACCACACTATCTTCCACACTCTCGTCCCATTTGAGGATGGCCTAGGTTTCAGTCATCGTAGAAGAGCATAAACAAAAACTTTTTACTTGGAGAAAACAACTCTTCAAGGTAAAAACCTATGAGGTAATCTCTACAAAGTTGATCAAGGGTAGACAAAAGGTGACAAGTGCTATCAAGTTCGCAAGAACTTTCGTATCACAAGTCCCTTGCCAGCATCAATGTGAGGAAGGTGAGTAGATTGTGGATGATGAAGCGTAGATGAAATTTGAAAACTTCATCCGTAGTATTTTCAGCGGTGACTACGAGTTGAGTCAGATTGCAGCCATGCCAGTGAAGCTTGATGATGCAACTAAAAAGGGACACCATTTTCAGGATCAAATTACAAGTGGCGAGGAGATGCTTTGAAGACATGTTATCATCCTGAGAAGTATCAGTTGTCCAAACATAGAGATAGTTAATGACTGGTTAGAGGAGCTGATGACTCAAAGTGTTGAGGTGTAAACTTCTAGTTAGGACGTCCCACCCTTTTCCAAAGATGACATTAGACACAATAGTTAACTTGATGCCTCTTTCCAAGTTAACTCGCTATCCCACCAATTGTGCATGTCTATTATTGGAGACACCTATGTATATTGGAGTTCTCTTTAGTTTAGAATCAGTTAATTGTTAGGTTACCTACTTTTAGACATAGGAATAAATCTTGCAAATTGGCAAGAACTCAATGTTAACTCAAGGAGACTTTAGCGTTGCCTACTCCTTCGAGCATCTATAAATAAAATCCTTTGCTCATTATTTTTTAACTTTACTTCACGGTAGCAAAACGTTGATGCCGGATAGCCTACGTTTTTGTTCACTTATTATATGTTCTTGAATCGTACTTGTTATATCAAAACGTTGAGTTGTTTAATTGAGTTCTTGTTGTTCATGTAGGTGTGCTCAATATTTGTCAAGTGTATTTTTTTAGTCACATGTTGTGTGATTGTCCTCTTTCATGCAATTTGTTGTCCCAAAAGTGTAATCTTCAATTGCACTTGAGATATTAAATTAGGAGAGCCATACGCCTTTGATCCAAAATTATCAAGATCTTTCATGTTTGTTGTTTCAAATAATCTTTCTTTTAATCTACACCTTGGATAGAGCACCTCACCTCCTTGGGAATCCTAAGATTTAGCTTACCGTTTGATATTTGCTTCCATAAACTTTGTTTCAGGATAAGTCTAAAAGAGCAATGAGCCTTTAGATGCATTTTGAGAGACAGTATGTCTAAGTGAATCCAACCATTCCCAGTTGCTCCTAGATCCTCTTGCTTTGAAATACTTGAGCAGATAGGATAGTTAAACCTTTATCCTAGTTGTAGTTAAGATCTGCAGAAACCAGTGAAAACCTTAGCTGCAATGCATTGTGTTTTATAACCTTGTGCTTTGCTGCTGAGTAAAAAGATAGGAAATTTAGTTTACTTTTTACACAAAAACAGCAAAAGAAGGAGCTTCACCTCCTAATTTGAAGAGTAGTCAATATTGTGCATAGTTGTTTGTTTCCAATATGCACTCCAGAGGTGCGAATTGAAATGCCAACAGTTTTCTAGCACCCATCGTGGGCACGAGGCATAAAACTTCAAGAAAGCTTACGCTTTATTTCTTGGGAATGATTATCTAGCATCCTATTGCATGATCCATTTAGAAGCAATGGATGATAACAACAATAATGTTGGTAGGAGACATCCACCCTCATTACCTTGGGGTAATAACGTTGGACCTTTGGCTTTTCAGGTAAATCATGAGCTACTTGAAGGGTCAAGGAAGCGCTTTCCCAGGTTTCACAATGATGGAAGTCAACAACTAGATGAACATTTTGCTGCATTCACAACGGCTTGCGCTGTCTTGCACATGGCACATGAAGACATTGCAGTGCGTCTCTTTGTGGAAACTCTTGCTAGGAATGCTACCAACTGGTTCAATCATTTGAAGCCAGGCATTATTACAAACTGGGCAACTATGAGCGAGACGTTTTTGGCAAGATTCAAGCCTGTTAAACACAGTCATATGTTGTTTTCCCAACTTGCAAATTCAAAGATAAAACACAACGAACACATGAGGGAATGTGTAGCAATATTTAATCATTTTGTTACAAGACTTTCTTCTACACTCGATTCATCATCAGAGATTCTAATGAGCTATTTTATAAATGCTCTTCCATCAGAGATAGCCTTCCTCAAGATGGCCAAAGAAACAAAGTTGAAGAGTGTACAAGAAAACACCATCAAGTTGGAGGATAATATGATCACTTCCGACTTGATGAAAACAGATTCTTTCAAATCTCTAGTTCAACAATCGTACCAACCAAAGAGAGACCATTTTCAGCCATGGTTGCCAACATCTCCATTAAGACCAATGATTGAAGCTGCACACAGTGTAGTATTTTGTTGTTTCCATGAGATCGATGCACATACCAGGTCCACATGTCCGGAGAATCTAAGAATGAACCAAATTATGGGATACTGTTGGTGTGACAATTCACACCTCTAGAGTATGAATTGGCCACGGACAGCTATGCACAATGCATAATGACTGCTCTTCAAATTAAGAGGGAAGGCTCCCTCTTGTGCTGATATGCATGAAAAATTAAAGTAATCTAACTCCTATCTTTTTGACTCAGCTGGAAGAGGCACAAGGTTAAGAAACCAAACACATTGCAACTAAGGATTTTCTCTGGTTTTGCAAATCTTTAACTACAACTAGGCTAAATGCTAAACTATCCTATTTCCTCAAGAAATAGAGCATGAGGTCTTAGGAGCAGGGAATTGGTTTTATGATAATCTTTAAGTCAGGATTTCCAAGGAGATGACGACACCTATCTGAGGCGTAGGATGAAAGAAAGATTATTGGCACTACATCAAACGATAAGCTCCACTTATAAATTCCTAAGGAGATGACAACACCTATCCGCAGTGTAGATATGAAATGAAGCTAATTAAATACAACATGAAATAATAACTTGGACAGTACATTGCATATCGAAACACGCATAACAATAAACGATCACCAGCCATTATATTTAATCTAAGGTGAACAAGTACCATAATAATAACATTCAGGTAAGGTGGCTCAGCTATTTATTATCACAATAAAAGTTCTTGAATAGATATAGAATAGCAATACTACAGGTAAGGTTGCTCAGCATGTATGCTATCATGTGCAAAAGTTCCTAATTACAATGTGAACAGATACTGAATAGCGATACTACAGGTAAGGTTGCTAAGCATGTATGCTATTGCGAGTAAAAATTAATTACAAATGAGCAAAGGTGCTCTTATTTATAGACATCAAAGGTGTAGGAAACCCTAAAATCACCTTCAGTCAATACATAGTCTTGCAAGCATGCAAGAGTTTATTGCTAAACCTAAATAAAGGAAACTATATAATTAACTGGAAAACTACCATTAGTTAACCGGAACAAGACTAAACTAACTGGACATGTGTAACATGCAAGTCCTTATTGAAATAAAAATAACTGACAACTAACATTAGTTAACTAAATCCTAATTGAAAGTGCCACCTCCTCCAAGATATCTCTGAGGATGAGATAAACATGCATAAAATCAGCAATCAGAACTCAAGACTAATGTCAAGTCTAATTGCTGCTCCTGGATCTATCCTCGAAAATAACTATAGGTTCTAACTGACTGATCACTCCAAGCCATTATGGTCTATCACCTGGTCCAAGAAATGGTCAATTGTCTCATACTCTAATACTTTGACGCTATCCACGATGATAACCTACCTGTTCAACTCCCTATCACCATCTTTGATCACCTTCTGACATTCTCTAACCTCTTCAATTGCCTTTTTGAAACTAGTTGTCATCACTGAGATCTAATCCAACTTGTACGCCACAAGATCTCCCTCGAGATTATCATGAACCAGCTTCTCAAACTCGGCTTGTACTGCATCAAGTTCAACATATGTACCATCTTCAAGAAGATAATGGCACGGGATCTAAGTGACAAAGCCACTAATGAGTTTGAGAGCTCCAGTAATATCCCCTTTGAGCACATCCAACCTGGTAAAGATTCTCATACGTTTCCATCCTGAAGAGGTGTTGTTCTTTCCAAGCGAAAATCTTCCTTTTCTCTTCCTCTACTACCATGATGTCATTTGCAACTGCTAATTGAGATATGAGAATCCCGTCTTTCGCCATGCCTTCTGCCACAGTTATCTCGAGCTTTTGGATTCCCTAACGAAGTCCATGCACATCGCACCTCAACTGATATAACTCTGCGAGAAGATGCCGACCTGCAACAATGAAGCCTTCAACCCAATTGTCCAAGAGTTTTCCATGATTGACTAATTGATCCAACTTCTGTTGTTCTGCAGGTGTGCTTTGTGGAAGAACAGGTGCTCTACTCGGGTTTCCATGAACGAGATCAGAAATTACTGTCGGAGTTGCCTGATTTCAGCCTTAAGAAGCGCTTTATCTTCTCTGTCCTTCATGACATGCTCTTCAAGATTATTTGTGACAATCCTGAGGAGGCTCACATCCATTTTCCGAGTGCTCCTACCAAGATTAGCTTTAACGAAGGTGAAATCACCAACTTCAACTTCATCCAGGCTCTTACCCTCTAGTGGCGTAGCAACTTCAATGATGATCTCTACTTCAGGAGTTTTCTCTATGTGCACCTACTTCTTGATTTTTTTGTTCGACCTTCCCTGATAAGGATCGCCAAACTCAGACAAATCAAGCTGATATGAAGGCTCTCGCCTTTGTCTTCCCAAAGATTTCTCGAGCCAACACATGAATGAGCAATATTATCAACTCAAGGAGAGACTGTTGCTACTCTATCAACCTATGGTGGATCAACTGTCTCTGATGCTCCTCGAACTGGTGGTTTCGGCTCTGAGTCTATATCAATAGGAGGTGACTGTGGTGAAAATGGTGAACTAGGAGGTGAAAGATGTGGTTCAGCCTATATAACTCTCTACTGGAACTTTAGGCACCCTTTCAACCTGCTTCTGCTTTTGCTTGCCAGTACTTCTTTCCTTTGTGTTTCCACTGACTCTAACACCTTCAGGTAGCTTTAAGATAACCTTAACTCAAGGCCTTGACCTTGAGGTAGAAGGTAGTGATGAAAACCCTACTGGCAGCTTTGTGATTGGAACTGTCTTGTGCCTTCTCTTACTCTCCAAGAAGTGCATGCTTGTTTTGATAATTGACTTTTGAAGTACTCTCCTTGGCGTATCAATCTGGTTGAAAAAGTGGTTGGTGAGCAACTTGATCTTTGACGTATGAGCTAAGCAACACCTTTCTGTCATCATTTGACAAACCCTCAACATCCTCTGATAGGAAATCAGCAAGTTGAGCAATAGCAAGTCTGTAGTAATGATGTCGGCGCACTTCAAATTCATCTTCGCAATTAGCAGAAAAGTCCTCAAGTGTCGGCTTGTGTGCAATACTTCGCTCCAACCGAGTTGCATAATAACCCAAGGGATCATAGGAATGCCTCTCGATGTGATACTTGAAGTTGAATTTCTCAAACTCGTTCATCATAAACTTGCAATCAGCGGCAGTCTTGCATGTGAAAATACCCCATCCGAAAGGAAAGGTAAATGTTGTCTTATAGCGACTGTGAAGGAAAGAGTGAACATTTTGAGCTTGTCTAAGAAACTCTATGAAAGGACCTTATCTGATGGTTTTTGTTGGTGTACGTTTTATCATCCACAGGACACCAGAATAAAGAGTCCAAAGACGCACTATCCTCTCTTGAAAAACCACCATGTATGCTAAGATTGCGAGAAGATCATATGGCGATTCCAAGGTTTCTTTTGTCGGGTCTCGACTTGTGGATAAGCTCAATGGCCGTTGTGATTTGCTGGTAATAAACAAGGGGACTTACGTTAAAGAACTTTTCACAAGTTTGGGACTTGGGCGGATTTATCATTAAAGGCTTTCTTCACTTAGGACTTTCAATGTGGATCTCAAAAAATAGCAAAAGGATAAGGGTTTAGGGGATCTATTCTACACCTAAGAACTTAAGAGACAGTAAATACTCGGTGAAGGGAATAAACCACACTTTGTTTCACCTCCTGCTGGACAACATCGCAAAATAGGTGCAATCTTCAAGGGGTGTGATAATGATTTTCAAACCTCAAATGAGGCTGAAGTTAAGCTTCCACGATTATAAGCTCAGGCTAACTTTACGCATCGAATGCAAATCATCCATTCGAAGAAAGTATGAGCAATACTTCACCATTGAATCAATACGATCAATCTCTCATTCACTTAACCAACTTTCAAAGCAAATTCTATTTAATCTAATTCTAACTTTAATCTATGGGAAGAAGATATGCAACCTCACTTACTATTTGATAATAAGAAGTTATTCAAGGCAAATCATGCATAAGAGCTTTTATTCGAAATAGTCTCAATGCAACAATCTCATATCCTATCTCCACACCTTACAAATGAGGGGCGAGCTCAATTTATAGGCTCCCAATTACAATTCAATGGCCAAGATTGATTTCAAATCAACGGTCGAGATTACAAAATAAAACCCTAATTAGGGTTTGTCACTTTCGACCAATGAGAAAATTTCATTTGAGGACACTTGTCCTTTTTGCTAAATATAAACCAACAATAAAATAGAAAGTTGTTGTATGTTGATTTGGAAGAATTTGATTGGTTGGAAGATGATGAGGCGCCACCTCAGCGTGTTGGATGCCTTCCTTGGTTGCTTCGTTTTCCTTCCACGTGCTTGCCTTAGAATATTTTCCCTGCCGATGACTCTGTCCTTGTGCTTGTTCCTTCCTAGCTTTGATCTTGGATTCCTTTTGAGACTTTGATTTCTTCTTCTCACCTGTACTGGAATCTTTGAAGTCTGGAAGTCTCCCCTTGGAGCCGGTGCCTGGACTTGAAGTTGGTTGCTTTGAAATCCCTCCTGCTTGAACAGGGTTGATGTTATTCCTTTGGATTTCCTCTTTGAATTCTCCAATTTGTGTCGAGAAATTGTCTAAGTAAGAAAATTTGTTTGGAACACCCTTCTTGTCACCATCTGATTCTGATTGGAAGTTTGTTTTTAATTCTTCAGGAGATGAAATCCCTTGAAGTTATCTGATTAGCTTCTTTCAAAGTGCCTAGAATTTGGAGAAGAATGCCTCTGTGCTTTTGCCACCATGGAGGAAATTGGAATTTCCTCTATGAAGTATTTCCTAGACTTAGCCAAATTTTGGCTATTCAGGTTCATTTTGTAACATCTTCATCTGGACCATTCAACACCATGCTCGAACGAACTTTGCCTGTGGATTTACCTTCAATTCTGAATTTGGTTTGTGCTATGTAGGACAAATTCCATCTCTGGACAAGGATTTTATTCATTTCCTCTTTACTCCTCTTCATCCTTCATGTTTTCTATCCAACACTTAGTGAATTCTTCTCCCCAAGGTATCAACACTTAGCCAATTTTTTTGAGTTTTAGCCAATTTTCTCATCCTCTCCTTGGGTGGACTTCACATGAGCTTGGGCGTTTTCTCTCTCGGCCTAAGTCGGACTTCAAGCCACTTTGGACAAACATCTCTGGGGATAAGTCGAACTTTCTCTAGTGCTTACCATCTTTTCTCTTAAATTGGGGCGAACTTTCTCAACACTTTGACATTTCTTTTCTTGGTCTAGGTCGGACTTTGCATCATGTTTGCCATTGTACTTGGTGGATCTTATGGATGTTCGGACATACCTTCTCCAAGCAAAGTCGGACATTGTAAAGGTTTGGACATGATGTGCTTGGGCAAAGTCAGACTTTCTTGTGCCGTCCACCCATTGAGCAAGGTCGGACTTCACTGGTGCCTTTCCAAATTTTTGAATTTTTACTTAGCCAATTCTTTGAGTTTCCTTGGCTGGGTGGACTTCATCAAGCCTGGGACAAGTGCATGGTGGACTTTGAGAACTTCTTTCCATTTATCTTCCCAAGGTAAGGCGGACTTAGAGATTTCTTGCCAAGAGATAGGTCGGACTTTCCACTAAGCTTGCCATTTTTCATCTCCCTTCTAGGCACTTCATGCCTTAGAATATTTTCCACCATGATTGAGGGCGGATTTTGGACTATCTTGGACACTTCTCCAGGTGGACTTTGCACTTGTCTTGGACATCCATCCTTGGGCAGACTTTGCTTCATGCTGGACATCTTCACCTTGGGCGGACTTGAAGCTTGCCTTTCCATCCATTATTTTGTCCAAGGCATTTCATATTTTTAAGTATTTGGAAATAAATTATTAAAAGATTAAAATATTTTAATTTATTCCAACCCGTTCGTTTTGGACCCATGGCTATTTTGATTTTCTCTTCGTTTTCTTTGGCCAAAAGTTTATTTTCCAATTTTATTCCCAATTTCGTCTAGCCAAGTCAAAATTTAAGCCATTCCGTCAACAATTGTTATGCCAGATCCTTATTTTTCCCTGCCATGGCGAATTTTTAATTGCACTGAGCTTATTTTCTTCTGCCAAAGTCAATTTTTTCCTCACTCAGGCAAATTTCTCTAGGCAAAGTCTTTGTCTGGATATCTTTCTGAGGCGAATTTCCTTGACGCTTGACAAATTTTATCCCTTCTGGCCAAGGGCGATCTTTCCTTTCTCTTTGCCTTGTGCATTTTCCTCTGGCCAAATTTGTCAAATTTATAACATTTTCTCCAGACATCCATACTTAGGCAATTTAATTTCTCTTCCATTTTCATGCTAAGCACACTTCATTTTTTCTTTGCCTTAGCCTAGGCAGACTTCCCAAAGTCTTTTCCACTTTCCACATGCCATAGCGAATCTTCTTTAGCACTCTCCCTTCAAACTCTAACACTTTCCTCTTGAAAATGTCATAACACTTAGCCAAAAATCTCAATTTTTAGGCCTCTATACTTAGGCTAATTTTCGAATTTCTCTTGACTTGGCACCAAACACTTAGCAAAAATTGCAATTTTCTCCCTTCATAGACCATGGCGGACTTTCCAAGCACTTGGACAAGGTGAGGGCGGACTTTCTATGGTCTTGGACATCATCTCTTTGAACATGGCGGACTTCCAAACCTTTTAGCACTTGCCTTAACCCTCCCTTGGAAATGTCATAACATTTAGCCAAAAATCGATTCTCCACCTTTTTAGGCTCTTACACTTAGGCAAATTTTCGAAATTTTCCTTACTAGGCACCAATACTTAGTGAAATTTTTTATTTTTTTCTCTCCCATGTGCCTAGGCGGACTTTCCAACCTATTGGCAAGTGTGTGGCGGACTTTCTAACCTCTTGGCACTTCCTTTCAAGTGTATGGCGGACTTTCTAAGCTCTTTGGACAAGCATGGCGGACTTTGAAGAACCTTTGACACTCCCTTCTTGAGGCTGGCGGACTTTGAGCATGCCTTGCCAAAGTCAGGGCGGACTTTGGATAGTCTTTGCCATCCTCTCCTTAGTGCTGGGCGGACTTTGAAGACTTCCAGACATTCCTTCCTTCCTTCTGTCCCACATTTCAAGGACCATCCTCCTTATGGCGAATTCTTCAGACTTAACCAGATTTTCATGAATTTTGCTCTTTTTGAGTTGATTTTCAGTGATTTTTGCTCAGATCTGATTGATTTTGGACTGATTTTTCCAGAATTTGATACTTTTCAGTCTGATTTTCTCATGCTTTTTACTGATTTTTTATGCTTTTTGCTTGCTTTTCCAGATTTTTCAATGATTTTTCAATTTTCTCTTTGATTATCTAAGAGTTCTATCGAGTTTTTCGAACTTCTGAATGGATTTTTGAAATTCGAGACCTTTCTAAATATAGAAACTTTCTAAAAATAGAAAAAGCAAAACCCTAAAAAAATAGGGAAACCCGTTTGGTCCAAAAATGCCAAAAATGAAAAAGCTAAAAGCAAATTTCCTAAAAAGTAGGAAGTCTCAGAATTGGCCGAATTCACAGGCGATCTTCGTTTCCTAGGCCTTCTGAGCGCTTCCATGACGCGTCTATGCAGCGATTCAAGCATGGATTACTGACTTGGCTCGGGTAACTCTCGGCAAACTGACTTGAAACTCTCAATAAGGTGATCTCATGAAACCGTTGCAAGGAGACAAAACCCCAAAAACAAGCAGACAACTGGGGGTCCCCATTGGCGATGGGGCGATGTGTGAAAAGGTCACAACACGTCATTCACCACCATCTTTACTAGCCAAGCTTGAAAGTTGCAATGGCAATCTTTTAGTTACATGATTTTCAATTGCCAAATGTTACCAACAAATCTGGAGTGGTGTGGCTTCCTTAGCACTATGTCCATCCTACTTACAATGTTCCAAACTTAAATCATATCAAACTTGGAGGAATCATGGCTAGTATGTCTTCTCATGCACCTTCAACAAGCAATTTCTGCAAATGAAGATAGCGAAGAGCAAGTCTGTACAGCATTTTAAGCCTTTGTGGATTACCTCCATTGAGTAGAAGTTGAAAGAATTTGGCATTGTTAGATACAATGATTAAATGGGTAGCACCCATAATCAGGTACCCTCTTTTTCATTTTCAACTAACTTTCCTCCCAAATCTCTCAAATGATCATGCATATCAAATACTCCTTTGTCATCAATCTTTATCAGTAACTTCATCGAAAGATTAGATACAACAGTGTCTACCATCTTGTAGAAGGATTTCCAAAAAAACAATAGGATATGTTTTGTCTTCTCTAATGAAGAAGCAAGCCATGTCAAAAAAAACAAAAATTCCTCGTCAATGAGAGCACCATAACTGATGTAGAGTCTTTTCTAACTCTTTGGGTTGAGAAAAATATTGTGAAGAGCCTCTATCCAGCAACCTATATCATTCTACTCACCATAAAAAAAAGGATCCAATCACTTCTAATTTACTCATCTCTCCTCAATGCATTCGAGACAAGACCGAGAACAGTATCAAGTCAAGAATGTGTTTTGAATTTCAAACCAAAAGAGGCTAAAAGAATTTCTCTTCCTTACTCAGTTTCAACAAGGTGAGTCGGCCTTCATTTTGTGCCAGCACTAGAAAGACAAATTCCAAGGCACATGGTGAAATTGTGCCAATCGATACCTATAGAAATCGTTTTCAGATGTGGTGCCATTCTTCAGCAATGGCGGATTTAGAAGATATTAGAGAAAAGGTCAAGCTTTTGCTTGGTGAAGTTAGCCTCTTTTCCAAGCTTAATCGGCAAGCTTCCAACTGCGTTGGATTTGTTTATTGCCATATACTTGGTCAAACATATTTACACCTGCATGTATTTTCCAAGTGTGCAACTTCTCAAGCGTTGTTTTCAAATTCCATTTAAAAATATTCAATAATGATTCAGGAAATATATCGATTCAATAGTATTTCGATTTCCATACTTTGAATTCATTTGATTTAAAAATAATTCGATTTCCATAGTTGAATTATAAATATTCGATTGATTTGGAAATAATTCGATTTCCATAGTTGAAATAATAAATATTTAATTGATCTAGGAATAATTCGATTCGATTTCCATCGAAGAATAGTAAAAATCAATTATATATTTTATTATAAATAAATATTATATATATATATATATATATATATATATATATATATATATATTTATTGTGAGTCGGTTAGCATACATCCGATATATTATATATATATGTGAATTTAGGAATATATATATCGTGGTTTTCGGGTTAGGCTATATCCGGTTATATTTATATGGCGCATAATTTAGGGAGGTAGCCAGGCTTCAACATATTAATATCCATATGGGCTAAGGTGATGCGTATATAAGCATATATATGTCCGAGTATATTCCTCTATGTACCGATAATGTAGGTATACCACGGCGGGAGCATATATGCCTACTACTATATGAGCCAGAATTAATATGTATATATATTAATGGATACGCATATAACGCTAAGCATACAGGTATGCAGTCCACTTCATTCAATTTCCTATATCCATTTACGTTACCATCATAATGATCATAATATCACAAGACAAGTACATAGATAATCATCAATTATAAAAAGCATATAGAAGTAGACAAGACTCCTAATGCAAACATACAAGTTATGGATGACTTACCTATAACTCACACAAACTGACTCGGTTCACTCAATCTAAGGTGAAGTTAGCCTCTTTTCCAAGCTTAATCGGCAAGCTTCCAACTGCGTTGGATTTGTTTATTGCCATATACTTGGTCAAACGTATTTACACCTGCATGTATTTTCCAAGTGTGCAACTTCTCAAGTGTTGTTTTCAAATTTCATTTCAAAATATTCAATAATGATTCAGGAAATATATCGATTCAATAGTATTTCGATTTCCATACTTTGAGTTCATTTGATTTAAAAATAATTCGATTTCCATAGTTGAATTATAAATATTCGATTGATTTGGAAATAATTCGATTTCCATAGTTGAAATAATAAATATTTAATTGATTTGGAAATAATTCGATTTCAATAGTTGAAATAATAAATATTTAATTGATTTGGAAATAATTCGATTTCCATTGAAGAATAGTAAAAATCAATTATATATTTTATTATATATAAATATTATATATATATGGATATGGATAAATATGTATTTTTTAATATAACTATAATATATATATATATATATATATAGTGAGCCGGTCAGCATAAATCCGATATATTATATATATATGCGAATTTAGGAGGCAATAATAATGATATTATTAAATATTTAATTGATCTGGAAATAATTTGATTTCAATAGTTGAAATAATAAATATTTAATTGATCTGGAAATAATTCGATTTCCATTCAAGAATAGTAAAAATCAATTATATATTTTATTTTATATATATATATATGGATAAATATGTATGTTTTAATATAACTATTATATATATATATATATATATATATATATATATAATCTTTAATATATAATCACATACATATATATCTATATATATACATATATATCTATTTAACAAATATATATATATATATATATATTTAACAAATATATATATTGTGAGCCGGTTAGCATACATCCGATATATTATATATATATATGCAAATTTAGGAGGCAATAATAATGATATTATTAATATCCACATAATACAGGATGTGTGCATATATACATATATATATGTCTGTATATATTCCTCTGTGCATGTATATGTAGGTATACCACTATGAGCATATCCGTCTGCTAACATACGCTTGTATCAATATGTATATACATATG
>VDFB02024656.1:0-25347 GCA_007258455.2 Sequoia sempervirens | reverse complement strand
TATAAATGATATTACTACCCAACCCTCCTAAGTTAATTATTGGGTTTTCACTTGATTACTAACTCACTCGTGTGTTATCCTATGCCCTTCCCCTTAAGCGGGGCACTGGCCCCCATGAGGAGACACTCTCCCTAGAGACCCAGCCAAAACCAAAAAGAAACAGGGGTTGTTCCATGACAATCATGCACATTGAAATACAATAACATGCAAGGCATAACCCATCTCGCTAAATGAGTACATTATCAAAATCTCACAAGACTATACACCCCATTCTCAAATCATGACATATCAAATACTCATAAAGAAAAGGCATAATTCAACAAAAATCACAATCCTCTGGAAGACTACAGTTTCATAATACTTTCATAACATTAACAGGGTTCCCTCACCAATGAACTAACAATGTCCCAAACCCAACAAGTCTACAAGACTCAACTTCATAAAAAGATAACTTATTTAATTGCATAATAAATTCCATTTCCATAATATACACACTAAAAACAAGAATTAAATAATCAATGTTGACATATATTCATAAATTTCCTTTTTACTATATTATCCTATCAAAATTCATAATTTAACAAATTAATAAAAATTCCTTTCTATTTTCATATTTTCACTATTATAAAATCTTGTTTTATTCATACCAGAAAAAGAAGCAATCTGTTTACAGACATAATTAATTAAATTAATTTAACAGTGAAATTGTGACATACAAAATATAATTAAATGAATTAATAAATATATATATATATATATATATAAATGCATACCATATGTTATAATTTAAAAAAGAATTTTTGTTTTAAATAAAACACATATTCAAAACTCCTTTCGAATGGAAAGTGGACCATCTAAAGGCACAAAATATTACCGGTTGCGGATAGTCTACAGACTGTCATAGCAGTCTGAAGGATTGCCATAGCAATCTGAAGGACTGCCGTGGGTAGTCCGCAGTCTGCCACATAGTACAACGGCTAGCTGAGTGGTGGGTACGGCCGAGGCCGAACCATCACTCAGTTAGGATTTTATAATACCAGTAATAACATCAATAAAGCTGACAGAGGTACGGCAAAATTAGAAACTTTAGAATTAAATTTTCATTCAATATATATATATATATATGTGTATATATATATATATATCTAATATATATATATATACATATATATACAGTATTTAAAATATTTCAAAAATAGAGAATGATAATCAATTGTACCAATTACTATATGTATATACATTTATACATAAAATGTATTTGTAAAATATATATATATAAACGAGAATATACACAACCCTGAATTCACAGTAAGGGAATTATTCTTTAATTGATTTATTATTATTTTTAAAACAAAACTACAGTAATACTGTTTAATTCCAGAATCCCAACAAAATTTTGTTTTGAATAAACAACAATCCCAAACACCAGTAAAATTTCCTTTGATTGAATAACAATCCAAAACATTTCTAAAGATTCAAAGATTTTCTTTCCACACGCAATAAATTTCAAACCCCAGGAGGAAATTTCATTCCCAAAGAACAATTCTTATTTCATTTGTTGCTACAGAAAGAAGATAATTAAAAAGGAGAAGGAGAACTTGGTGTCCTGTGCCTGAAGAAAAACCATGGAAGCTTTATCCTTTTTTCAGAGCAAATCCTTCGCTGCCGATTGTCTCCAGCAACAGATCCAGAACCTCCCTCAAACTGAACCTTCTTCTTCAATAAATTCTCCAGAATTATAGAAAGAGAATGCAATACTCCTCGAGATTGACAGAAAAAGTGAATGCAAAATTTCTCCAGAATCAGCAAGAAAAGAGAATGCAACCCCATACAAAGAAAAATCCCTTAAATAAAATCAATACTCAGAAAGTCTCTTCCATTTCCTCTTCCCGTGAATACCAGAAGTCACTTCTCCAAAAATAAAATTTAAATATATTCAAATCCACAAAATTTATCTTTTTATTTATTTATTTATCACCTCCACAAACACTTTATTAAAATAATCACATGCCCATTAAAATAATTGAAATCAACCATTTGCAAGATTTTCTCAAAATAAATTTAATATTTTCACAAACTACTACTAACATTTATTTATTTATTAATTATTTTATGCTTTATTTTATTAATTGTTTAATTATTTAAATCACAATATAAAACCATACACCACATTAGATAAGTCATAAAATCACAATAACATACAAAGACTAAAGTAACAACAAAGTGGCTATGACTAAGACGCACAAAACCAAGAAGGTACAAGATAGTTGACATCTTGGAATGGAGTTACTTCCATGTCACTTTTGTTCAACTTCCTACCATTGGGTTGGTACAATGCTCGCCTAGACCTATGGGTATGTGTAGGATCATTATTGAAAAAACAAGCCCTTAAGTGGCAAAAAAATTAAAAAAATCAGTGTTAAGCAACTTGACGTAAAATTTTGAATAAGTTATCTATATTATTTCAAAAATATGTAACAATAAGATGCAATTAGATTTGGTTTCTAAACTATAGTAGGTTTATTTAAAAATAAATAAAATCTTTTGTTGAAATTTGAAATTTCAATGCAATAGTACTTAAATTCGGGAAAAATAAAGTAGGTGCATCTAACCACACCCCTAACCATAATAAAATGATAATATTTTTTATAAGATTTATATATAAGTAGAGGACTCGTGTTTGGATGATGCATATCTTTTGTAATTTTTTTCCAAGTAAATAATTAATTATGAATTTTTATTACAACTTTTAAAGTATAAACTCTGTAATACGACCACCTTATCCTGGTCAAAAATTCATGAAATTCACTTCTTTTTTTTTAATCCTATAGTATGTCAAGCATAGAATGTGACGCATGTTTCAGATTCAAAAAATATGATACCGTTTGAAAGTTATAGATGTTTTTCAATCAACCTACCGATTAGGACTTTAGTTGTAATTCTAATAGAAAATGAATAATAATTATTTATTAAATTCAAATTAAAACATAATTTATATTGGTGGAAAGCTGAGAATTTCCTCTAAAAACCTTTTTCGTTTCATCAATTTTGGGTAAAAAAAAGTCGTCAGCCACATACCCTACAAATACACATAATATTGCCACTTTTTGGCCCATCATGATCCTGCACATACCCCTATCGAAATAGGTGGAATCGAGTCTTATTCCTGCAAAGCTTGCATCCAACAAGGTGATACACAACATACATACATATAATCAATTACAAAGCATCATGAGAAGGATTTGCAGTGTAGCAGGGCGCTCGTGAACGAGTGATGCTACCTGTCCCCTCACCAAATCATATCATCATCTATTGCATTATAAAATTACATTAATTTACATCAACATTATCAATTACTATTCTCTAGTCTATTGCATTCCAATTAACTCCATCAAAACAATCGTAAATAAAAATATCATTATAATATCCATGACATCATAAGAGTAATATAATCAGTAACAATCTAAGCTATGACAGCATAATATCAGCGGTATCATCAAAACCCAATGTGCCAAACAAAACCATGGGGAATGTCAGAATGGCATCAACATGAGGGTGTACATCCTACTTGGTTGTAGGATGACATAAGTAGTTGAACAAGAAGAATTTGTTTAACCTTGTGCATGGATGAAGAGAGCTATACTACTATAATATTTTCTACTAATTGTATAATTTCACACGAGAGATGAAAAATCATTAGCATGGTGGATAAGATGTCTAAAAATAAAGAAGATGGACAAACTCATTTGTTGAACTGGTATAAACAAAACATACATTTCACAATATGAAGGTAAGGAAAATGCAATGATTGTTGAATTCTTTAGGACTAGTAGCAATTTTTAAAGGCTTTATTGGATGGTTGCTCAATGTTCATTAACTATTTAATAGTATTTTAGTGATCATAATATAGAAATTTTAACATATTCTTTTTAATTTATTTATTAAATAAAATTAAGAATGTTGATTTAGATGTTAAAATTATAGGATAATAATAAATATCTACTCTATTTATTTATTAATGTTAATAGCTTGTATGAGTAGTATTATAACATTTCAAATAAGATAATTATCACCATTTTAGTTAATTTTCAAATGATTGGGACAATTTCTATGTCCAACATAATGAATGAGTTTTCTAGAATTAATTATATACAGATTTAACAAAATTATTTATTTATATTTTATCTATTTTGTAGATAAAGTAGGAAGTGGTAGAGAAAACAAGAAAACATCAAACTTGATATAATAGAGACATTTAAGAGGTAATTATAGGCAACAAAAGAATTTAGTTATGAAAATCGGGAACTTTCTTTGTTAGGGGAGACATCAAGCAATAAAAATGATAACTAAATCTTTTTTTTAAAGAAAAGGTGAGTTTATTATTAATAATAAAGCTAATAATTGGTCGCAAAGAAGATAGAAAGAAATATTAAAATATAACTCAAAATAATCCAAAAGGTGTTACTAGATGAAATATTTATCTCAAAATTAAATTTATTATAACAATTAGATAAGGATAGTGACAAGAGAAAAATCAACTTTATCAAGCAAAATATCTAAAATTAAAAAATAGCAATGCCCCTAGCCTTGCAGACATTGATATTTGAAAGTCTATATTATTAGGCCTACACGTCTATTTTTTGAACACATTTTTATAATTATATACTAGTATATAAACAATGAATAAAATTTTTGGATGTAAGCAAAATATTTTTTTGAAACCATTTAATAATTCAATTAAGACACTCTAAGTTCCTTTTTATTTGAAACCATGTAATGCATCATTGAAACCAATTTTGAGCATTGATAGTAATGAATTACTCACCAAATGGGTTAGAGTTTATTCTTAGCCATTGGGAAATTTTATATTCACCAAGAAGATTGGAGGAAATAAGTTGTTTGATTGTCTTTGCATTAATTACAAAAATTTAAAGCTCATACCTAAACCATGTACATTAAACCTTTCCCTTGCATACCTATTATAATCTAACAATCAAATAGGTGGTAAGTAGTCAATTGGTTATGTCAAATAAATTTTAAAAAGTATAATTTTTTCAAACTAAACTTCACTTTTTTAAAAAAATTGCTTACTAACATGTGTGCTTTAACTTTTAGTTCAAACACCATTTTCTTTTACTTTTTTTATAAATTCTTAAATATATTTTTAAAATAAAATATTTTAGTTATCAAAAAAGTTCACTTGAGAATGGCCTATTGATGTGAGATCATCCTAGGGTTTTTGTAGTTGTTAGGATTAAAGGCTTGGAAATAGCCATTTCAATAATTTTACATTTGTACCCACATAAAATATTCCACTTATAACCATTGTAGAAGAGTGTTCATTTAGTGCTAGTTTCATTTATGTCATTAAGAAAGGTACGTAGGAGTTGGTATAGAATACTCTACACCATGCAATATTTGGTTAAATAGTTTAGCCACCCAATATTTAGGAGCTTGATAAAAGAATAAGAGAGATCAACTATGAGAGAATAATTTTATTCTATAAAATGATGAAAATAATAGATTAAAATAGATTGTGTTTTTTATTTATACATGAGAACCCCTTGTTTATATAGCCAAGGTGAGACATAGGATTAGAAAAGAACATGACAAGTTTCTTAATCCTATATCATGAGACAACAAAAATTAAATGACCTAAGCCATAAGAAGTAAATGACATAAGATAAGATAAAATCTAATGCCAACTAAGAGTTCTAGAAATATTCCTAGGACTTAAGTAAACTTAAAATTTGAATAGGACCTACTTGGTGAACTAGTGGGTAAAACACCTAATTCACACTAACACCCCCCTGAAGTGCAACATAGGGAGAAGAAAACCAATAAAAGAGATGGAAAGATGGGTCCCAACTATGAGGCCATGTTAGATACCTATGTAAAAATGAAATATATCACAAATAAAAAAAGGAGAAAACTAAATGGGATAAAACTTCTCCCAAAAAGAGAGATGGAAAATAAATATTTTCAATAAAGAATGAGAAGGATAAAACCCCATGTAAGGAAATGAACCCCATATAAGAGATAACAAGAGAGACCATGTAGTCCCCCCTCAATATAGAGTCTCTTGCAATTATGGTAGATGCTCAAAATTGAATGATGAAGATGATGCAATCTCCTTGAAAAACATTCCTCCCCTTAGGAAGAAAAAAAACACGATGGTATACAAAATTTCTTCCCATTCATAAAAATAATATGAGGGAATAAGGATGGTGTGTGATATCTTTGAAATATGCATAAGTGTCTCCACATTGATGTTGAAAATTAAAACCTCAAACAAGCATTCTAGGCTAGACTATAGAAGATGACAATCTAGAATCTCCTATAAAAATTGTAGAATAAAATCAAAACAGGTTGTCATCTAAAATAAAAGACTCCTCATATAACTCTTCCATACTACAACTTAATAAAATAGCTTACAAAGCACTAAACCATGAAAAAATTCATTTGAAGAAGATACACAAGCCATCAATAGTCTTTAGAATCACAGACCTAAAACATTGCAGAAATGCGGAGCAATAAAATTTCTCTTAGACATACTTTTTAATATCACAGTTTACACACTAAGTGAACACAACCTCCTCACAATGAACCCGACACACAAATTTGGAATACCTTTGCTTGAATACCTCTGAACATATCCAAACTACACGAAAATATTAAACCCAGAAGAATTGTGGAGCCAAACCAAAACACTAATCTGCTATTTAGAACACATTGCAATACACTATTTCCTCTTTTTATTTAGTTTTCTCAAAATAAATTGGAAACCAAACACCAAAAACATATCATCAAAATCTTCAATACTTTCTCAACATCATAAAGCTAACTGCAACAAAATAACTCAATTATACATCCATAAACAAAAGTTTGTCAAAGCAACACTAGAGGTTGACAACAATAACTTACTAATGATAGCATAATTTGTAACTAATCAAAGCATCATCATAAACAACACCATCTCAACACCAACTGCACATACTCTTGAAAAAATCTCTTTCTCTTATAGTTGACACTAATGAAAACACAAGCTTGTTGACATTAATGGCAATACCAATATGCTCATACTTGCAACAATCTCCCCCTTTGTCATTGATGGAAACACATGCTATGAAAAACATCAACCATAAATACAAAATCTCTTCTCCATACATTTTTCCTTTTCTCTTTTCTTCCCCTTGCACAAAAAGCTTATTACACCCTCTCCCCCTTTGATAAATTTATTTATACCAACTTATCTTTTACACATGTCTCATTTTCCCCCTTTGACATCAATGAAAATTGATAAAATATTTGCATCATTCATTCTCCCTTTGAAATTAATCATACTATTCACTGCTCCTCTACTACTTCCTTTACTGCTCGACATACTCCCCATTAGGAAAAAACACCAAACTATATCAATCAACAACCACTACATTTAATGAACACACTCATTCCAACAACCAAAAAATTCCACTACCTACTCCCCCTGAGAGGTAGCCACCAACATAATTCCAAAAAAAAGAATAGATCTTGAGATCCGCTAGACTGATGCATCCCCTTATGCATCTAGTTTAAAGGAGGGGAAATAACCCCCAACTTCTCTTGAAGATACTCAAAAGTATCCTTAAGAAGGGCCTTAATAAATATATCAACAACCTAATCCTTTATAAGCACATGTTCAAGCTTCACTTCATTTCCTACAACCTTCTCTCTCAAAAAGTGATACCAGATTGAGATATTCTTTGTCCTTGAATGTACCACTAGGTTCTTTGATATATTTATAGAACTTGTATTCTCATAGAAGGGAGAAATTGGTTCATCATATAGTACTATGATACCCTTTAATGTTTTCCTCATCCACGAAACTTATTTGCAATAAGATGCTATTACAATATATTCTACCTCTACAGTAGATAAAGACATTGAATCTTGTTTCTTACTTAACCATGAAACCAATCTACATCCAAGAAAGAATGCAACACCACTTATATTTTTCCTTTCATCTACACGACCAACCCAATCTTCATCTATGTAATCAATCAGTGTAAAATCAATATCCTTTGGATACCACAAGCCATAATCTAGAGTGTCCTTCAAGTATCTAAATATTCTCTTCATTGTTGCAACATGTGACTCTCTAGGATCTTCTTCAAATCTATCCACAAGAAAAATTGCATGCATGATATCTGATATAGTAGCAATTAGATATAGCAATCCACCAATCATTGATCTATACTTGCTCTAATCATCCTTAGGAGATTCATCATTATTGCTTAGCTTGCAACTAGTAACCGTAGGGGTACATTATAATTTAGAATCTTCCATTCCAAACTTCTTCAACATTTCCTTGACATATTTTGATTGTGAAATGAAAACACCTTTATCTATCTAATTAATTTGTAGCCCAAGGAAGAAATTGATCTCCCAAAACACTGACATCTCAAATTCTTTCTACATTTTCTCTGCAAACTTCGTACGCATAGCTTCATTGCCTCTAAAAATAATGTCATCAACATATACAACCACAATCAAGATTTGATATTTCTCAACTTTGAAGTAAAGGTTGCTACCTATGGTACCTTTATTGAATCCTTTCTATAACAAGTCCCTGTCTAACCTTCCATACCAAGCTTTGGTAGCTTGCTTCAATCCATAAAAAACATTTTCAATCTACAAACCATATCCAATTTATTTGATAGTTGAAATCCTTCTGGTTGTTCTATGTATACCTCTTCTTCCAATTCACCATTCAAGAAAGAAAAATTCACATCCATGTGATAAACTTTGAAATCTTTATGTGCTACAAAAGCCAAAAAAATCTTGATAGCTTCCATTCTTGCCACCAAAGAAAATGTCTTCTCAAATTCTATTCCTTCTACTTGTGAGTAACCTTTACACACAAGGCTTTCCTTAATTCCTACCACTTCTCCATTCTCATTCAATTTGTTCTTGAATACTTACTTAGTTCCAATCACATTCTTGTTTGCTAGTATTGGGACAAGTTCTTAATTATAATTCTTCTCAATCTACATTAGTTCTTCCATATCCTTGATCCAATACTCATCATTGCATACTCCAATTTCACTATTTTTGGTTCAGCTTTAGAAAGTTAACATAAATTTACCTATTCTCTAGAAAATTTTGTTCTTGTTAGTACAAATTTGTTCTTATCACCAATGATCTTTTCTTTAGAATGATCCTTATGCACATACTTAAGAGTTTTGGGAACCTTTTTCAGAGCTTCTTCCTCTTCAATCTACACTTCTTTTTCTTTTTCTTTTTCTTCTTCTCTACAAGTAGACTCACCTGATTCATATCCATCTATGACCACTAAATTCTTTTAAGGGTATTCATCAACCTTTACACTTGAAATCTCAACAATATTTCCTAGCCTCTTGTTGTAACATTGGTAAGCTTTTCTTTTACGATAATACCTAAGGAATATACCTTCATCAGACCTTGTATCAAACTTTCCTAAGTTTTCTTCATCCCTTCCAATATATCACTTGCTTCCAAATACTCTAAAGTATTTGATAGTAGGAATACTTCCATAGCATGGCTCATAAGGAGTCTTTGTGTTGTTTTCTCTTTCTTGCACTTTATTAATTATATAAATAGAAGTATGAGTTGCTTCTCTCTAGTAGAATTATGATATATTTGCTTCTTTCATCATTGTTCTTGCAGCTTCTTTAGCAGTCCTATTCTTCCTTTGAACTACCTCATTCTCCCGAGGAGTCCTAGGGGCATATAAGTTCCTCTTTATTCCATGATTCTCACAAAATATATTAAACTCATTGGAGGTGAACTCTAGACCTTTGTCAAATCTCAAACATTTGATTTTCATATTTATTTCATTTTTAACCATAAATTTGAATGCTTTAAATTTATCAAGTTCTTATGATTTTTCTTTGAGAAAAGTAAACCATGTCATTCTAGAACAATCATCAATCAATAGCATGAAATACCTATCGCCTTGAAGACTTCTTACTCTAGTAGGACCGCAAAGATCTGTATGCACAAATTCCAATAGTCCAATAGAAGATTATTCTTTGATTTGAAGCTTCATATTGCTTTATTTCCAATTTGACAGTCCTTATAGACAACATTGATAGGCTTTGTAATCTTTATCAAATCTCTCACTTGACTTGAATTGAACTTATCCTTCGTATGCTATCAAAATTGATGTGACACATTCTTCTATACCATAGCCAGCTCTAATTAACATGAGTCATGAAACAATGACCATCAACACCTTTGAGTTGATAGATATTTCCATTTGTCCTTCTTCTAGTAGAAATCAAAGTCTCAAATCCTTTTTTGATCTCACAACCATCATCTTCAAGCACAAGATTGTATGCCTTCCTACACATTTTTTGAACAACTCAAGAGGTTATTTCTTAAACCCTTAACATAGTGTTATGCTTGCCATAAAAAATGATTGAACCTTTTCCACATATCTTAGCAAATGCATAATCAACAAACCTAACTATTCCTCCTTCATATAAATCTCAAGTTTAAAAAACATACTCTTATCACCAATCATATGATTAGAGCATCCACTGTCAATGATCTAGTAGTTCTTCTCTTGTCTAGCATGAAAAGAAGACATGAAGGTTCCTTTAGTTTTAGCACTTACTTTTACAACCCTTTTCTTCACATATCTCTCAAAGTTAGAAAAAATAGTTGTTGGAAATTTGACGAGATTGTAATTGATGATGTTTTAGGGAACATGAGAATGTATGACACATAATGACATGATATAGTGTTTTCATTGATGCCAATCTTTTTTTGGATCAATTTGGGTAATCCTAACATGTTTTTGAGTTGTTAAGGAAGTCATTTGTGTAAGTTTTTTTGGTTCAAAAATTTTAGTTGTGTGAAAATCTGATTAAGTGTCAAAACTACTAGATAAGTGCTATAGTGCATCAATTTTTGGGCTTGCACCACTCCAAAAATGAAGATATCACCCTACAATTCTAAAATTAGTTTTTTTGATGTTAGATGCATCTAAATCCAAGATTTCATCTTAATTGGACATACAAGTTGAGAGATAAGAGTAACTGAATTCATCTCAGTGGCATATTACAATCATTTTTTGTACAGTGTCTTTGTGTAGGAGATTCCACACTTCTCTATAAATGAATTTTTGGTTTTGTGGTGTTGAATTTCAGTTTCTAGATGTTAGTTGAGTGTGAATTATAGATGGTATCTAATTTTGGGGTCAATGTGTTAAGATGTGGATACATAGATGAAGTTTTTTCTTTTTGGTCTTATTTGGAGCTGACCTAATATATTTGATGTTGTGCAAAGGATGAATATGTATTTGTATCTTATGTGGGATATATTATAGGTCCATGCCAACATGTCTTAAGATGTTTTGAGATTTGAATTATGGTGTGTGTTATGGATGATATGTTTGGAGCTGACAAGTTATATATTTGGTGTTACATTTAATTAGGCCAACCTAATTGATGTTCTACTTGATGTGATATATATGTTGGATTTTTTTTTATATTTTGGAGAGAGATGTGGCATTTATTGTGTGATGCAAATTTGAGCAGAGTAGTGTGAATTGTGTTGTGAAAGATTTGATTTATGTGAATGAAGAGCATTGCAAAATGTTGAATTAGAATTAGTGTGAAGAGTTTTATTGTGCTTTATTGGAACTGTATTCCTACTTATTGTAGATGCATTTGTAATAGTTCAAAATAGACTTTAAGCCACCTTTATTCTATATTTTTCTCTGTGGATAGCAATTCCACCAACAATGATCATTTTTGCAATATAATATAATTAGTTATAATATGTTCTGAGCTAACCCTCACCATGGTTTTTCCATTTTGGGTTTTCCACATTAAAATATTTGTGTTCATGTGTTATATGATCTTGTGGATTTTTTCATGAATTATTTCCTTACTACAATTGAATATGTATTAGTAATTGGATGTTTCATGTTTGAATGATTTAAGAGAATACTGAGTCACCCCCCTTCTTACTATTTTAAGTGTTCAACAATTGCTATCAGAGCTTGGTTCCTAGGAAGGAGCTTAACTACTTTGGGAAGGTCTTGGAGATTTTACACATGGCTGATAGAAAGTTTCCTATTCCTCTAGAAGAGATTCCTACTTTTTATTTTATAGAAGAAGATTACATGCTTGACAAATATAGAGAAATAAAAGTTTCTCTTGAAGATCTAGATAAAATTGAAGGTGGAAATAGATATCTGAAGGAAAATTTCAAATAAGAAAATGAATGTATCAAAAGTTTGAGAGAGTAGATTAAGAAGTTCTAAAAAATGTGTAAGGAAGTCAATGATCCATTGAAACAATCAAATGAAAACATCAACAAACTAAAAGTACAATTTGAAGAAAAGAAATGAGTTTATGAATGTCTAAATGTAATGGTGAAAAGAAAATATGATGAGTGTATAAGGATTGAACAAGAAGTGGTAAATATGAGATTAGATCTTGAGAGAGTAAGATTTCATGAAGATAAATTGAAGAAAAGTTCTACAATGCTTGATGAGTTGATTGGAGGTCAAAAAAAATCCAAAAATAATGATGGCTTAGGATTTGAAAACGGTGAAATGTCAAAAGAAAATTAGACACCTAATACAAAAAAGAATATCAATGAACCAGAAAGGATTGAAGATAAGAAGAATAATGGCATTATATGGAATCAAAGAAATAAAGCTAGAAAACCTTAGGTTAGAAAACCAAATGCTCAAATGTACCCACCATTCAATGGTGTAGGTATCCCTTTTAAAATCTGCAATGTAAGACCAACCTCAAAAACTCATTAGAAGGGTTAGTATAACACACAAATCTGCAAATACCTCCATGGAATATATTGCAAATGCTTTCAAAAATGCAACAAATGATAATATAAAGACTAAAACACTATGAAAACAAAAGCAAGCTACCTATTCCATGTTGGATTGGTGTCACATGTGCTAGTGACCGTTTCCCAATCCTTGACCAAAGCTCAAATTGATAAAATGCCAATGGAGATGATGGACCAATGTGGGATTAAGATTCTGCCAATGAGATAAGGACACTTGTCATCATGTGATTAGTTAATGTGTGTGCAAGATTTGGGAAGAGTGCCCAAGAGGGGGAAATTTTGAATTCAAATTTGCAATTAATTTTGAGAGGGGGACAAGAAAGAAGAGCAATAAATGCCCTATTTGACTTATCATGTTGAGAGAAAATGAGATTTTAATAAATCAATAAAATTGATTTATTGTGCAAGTGGCTAGGTCTAGATAATGCAAGTGGGATGTGATTAGTATTAGATTAGGATTAGATGAAGATTATGCTGATTTAATGCTGATTAGGTGAGTTGACATTTTGGACTTTGATAATTGATTTATTTAAATCAGGAAATTGATGGAATATGATTTAGGATTTGATTTAAATGGCTTTTTGATTTATTTAATTAAGTGGATGATGCAAGATGAAGGTTGAATGCTAAGATTTATTTGATAAATGAACTTATTTAATGAATGGATGAAAGTGATGAATTTGCCTAGTGTAAGAGCTAATTTGACCGAAACGATCGAATGCATAATGTGAATTTGCATGTCTACGCAGCTTTACAAACTCAATTTATGACTCAGAACTCAACATTTTCTATCCACCAGCCCCATACAAGAATTCATAACCCTTTACAATGAGAGAAGAATGAGAATATAAAGAAGAATAGAAACCTTCAGAAGAAGCCCAAGAGTTGATCTGGAGATGCCATCTGGAAGTTTCTTTCCCATTGATTAATAAAAATGCAAAGCTTTTATCATCTCCCTTCCTTTGCAACCATTTTTCCTTTGAATTCTACCTTTGTCCCAAGTTGTTCAGCAACTAAAAATTTTCCCATGTGGATAATTTCACCATTTTCACTCAATTGTGTAAAAATGCCTCTGCCTCTGAAAATCCTCTTTTATATTCTTATATTATGCTGCAAATTATTTTCACTTTTAGCAAAGTAAAATATTCCACTTTCTAGCCAAGAAGAGCTCTTAAACAGTGATTATTTAATTCACTTTATCAAGGAGAAAAATATCACCCATGCACCCATATCTGGAATACTTGCCCTATGCTTAATTTATTTCACTTTTTACACTTGAAATATTTTCTTTTCTGAAAAATCTTTTAAATCATTGTGTAACATACATTACTCATAGCCATAAATTTCACACTTTACCCTTAAATGGTGAATTAATTCACCTCACTTCGCAGCAAATCCTTTCTTGTGTATTTTACTCCTATTTCCTAGCAAAGAAAAATTTCACTCAGAACCTTAACTTTATCATATTTAAAATATTTCCACCCCTTCACATTCATGAAGCAATTTAAGTCTACACTATCCTAAAATATGAGGGCATTTTAAATATCAAATGGGGCCCTTTTAAAATTCTTAAAACGTTTTGACAGGCAATATTTTTAAATCTTAAAAGTTTTTCTTTTGTAAAAAGAAAATTATTTTTTTTGAAAAGGTAAACCATTAATCTCCCTTAAAAACATTACCCATACATTTATCATGCCCTGTCCCACACTCCACATGGGGAATTCTCACTAACCTTGCAAGAAATAATGAGCTTTCATTTTAAACCTGCGAGACAATGGGGAAGGCTGGAAATCCTTTTAATATTTCCCTCATGCCTTTCAATTTTTTGTTGGGTCTATACACATATAATGCACTCTCACCAACCTCATGAAACTAACAAGCATGCAACTTGGACCTATAGTCCAGCAAGGGAGGGCTGAGATTTCATTGTATTTCTTATTTGTTTATAGTCATTGATTTCATTTCTTCCTGCTTTGTGCCCTAATTTCATCTTGCTCAGCTACTCACAGGTCATGGGAGCTTCTTCTCAAGTAACTTTGATACATTATTACTACAAGTAGTGGGTTCCTTCCTCTAGTGCAAGCAACCCTCTTTCCATGTGGATATTCCCACATCTTTGTGCCATAATTGCATTTGATTCCCTCTCAATACCAGATCGATCCTCTTGGAAATGGATGTGGGCTATTTAATTTCATTCCAAGCATTTAGTTGCTGAATAAGAACCACCCCAGATGTGTTGCCTTTCATCTCTTAGTGTAGCCTCTAAATTTTTCTTTTAGAACATTTCCTTTTCATTGAGCACATGGGCTGCTCATGTTCGCCTCACTCTGTGTAGCATTTATTCTCATACAGGTGGGTAGACTAGTGCTAGAAAATAGTGTTTATCAAGTGATATTCTTTTATTTTCTTTGCCATCCTTCTTTCTACAATACGTGCAACCTCCCCTTATGCACAATTAACACTGGACTCAAACATTTACCAAACACTTGGAAAAGATATTTGATACAACAGATTATTGTACCAGTTCACTAATGTTTTGTGATAACAAAAAACCTCATTCTACTGTGAGTGGTTGGTTCCATGGCATTCCATTCTTTACATTGTCATGCACTTTATCATTTGTTTGGCTATGTTGTCTTTAGATTCATGCAGCCATACTCCTGATTGCAAATGCCAAACACATTTGTTTGAAAGTTTCAAAAGCATTTTCAACAATCTACTTTATACATATGTCAAGTGCATTCCCTATACATTTTATTACACTATCTTTTCATACTCACATTGATTTAGCCCCTCTATTTGCATGATGGTTGCGCTGCCCTCCATTTCTTCCATGCACAAGACTCAGCCTCTCCTTTTATTTTGCATTTTCTCAAAATTTCTAAAACTTCTCAACAAATTTGTTGTGTACATATGGATTCTCTGAAAAGGAAAGTTCATGCACCTTGTTAATGCTTTGAGGAATCTCCATTCCCTTCTCCCACACCCATCTCTTCCTATTTGTGCTAGAATTCAAACACTATTTGAAATTTTCTAAAGTCTTTAATAAATTCCATTTTATGTATCATTGGTACCTCCTCCTTTTCTTGGAATAGAGTTCAAGACTATTGCTCCTCTCTCATAGTGGTCAAATGTAGCCATCTCTTTCCCTTCATGCTTTGATGGATGTCCATCATTTTCTAGTGTTGCATATGCTTAAAAGCTTCTAAATTTTCAATAAATTCATTTTGTGCATATGCTGCAATTTTAAACATTGTTGCTCTCATTTCATATGAGACACATTGGTAGTTTACTTTGCAACTTCATCTTAAGCTACGTGGAACTTTACCTTGGTGCTTGCACTAGAAATTTGAGACTCCATCAAGCCTCCATCTCTATTTGTGACAATCCCAACCTTCTCTCACCTCACAATGTGTAGTTATTGGGTCATCCAAATAGAGGATTTCACATTTTCCTTCTTTCATTAAATCCTTCATTTTCTCTGCATAATATAGTTTGAGCTCTGTACAATGTTGAGTCATTTTAGATCCCATCCTCTTTTATGCCATCCTTTCTTCTACTTATGTAATCTAAAGGAAATTTTAGAAAACATATCCCTCCCTCTTAATGTGTTGAAGAAGGCTTTGTTTGGTGTAACACCTTCTATTTGAGAGGTGGTTCCAACTAGTGGTTGTCTTGTGTTCTCATTACTTATGAATTTTACTTCACCCATAGAAGTTTCTACATTTTTATATATATCAATGCTTACATGTTCAAAAAGGGGCTTAGACAAATCTAAATATATTGAAATGCCCAAAAATTCATAGTCACCCCTACTATGGATATCACAACCCATAACATCCCCCACATTGAATTCAATGATGCCACTACTCACAAAACATATGAGTTTGTATCCATTTTAAGTGCATATCATATTAGTGCCAAGCTTACATAATTTAGAAACTTGACAACTTCAGCTTGTATTGACCTATTAGTATCATGTAACTGTTTAAAGAACTTTGCACGATTGAAAACATTATGATTTCATCCCATGGAAAATTCAGTGGAAACCATCTACCATTGTGCAACACATGTCGGGTCCCTTGTGGGCCCGACTAAAAAAAATTCATTTTCAAACAAATTTTCACTTGAAATGATCAGGTGCTACCTTTTGAATGTTTATGAAGTGAAATAGTTAATTGGGTTGCCATTGAAATCTACTTTCTAGCATTTTTAAAGAATGGTGAAAATTGGTCAAGTGAGCTTTGGGATCACCTTTGAAAATTTGGCAAACGACCTCGTGGAGTTATGAAAACTTACAGGCACATCAACTTTCAGTCCAAGAGTGCAGTACAACAAATGAATCAGCAAAAGAGATCTCGAGGTGAAAGTTATTAACTAACAAAGTTGCTTAGTTGAACTTTCTACAACAATAGCATGTTCAGAACTAATTAAAACTCATGAAATCACTTCATTGAAAAAATACCAAATTAACTCATGGCGAGCTTTCACTAGATACAGTATATCATGTTGGTATAATGAATGTGTGTGTAACAGAAATTTTCTTGAATCATCATTTTGCACAAGATATTGAAGGTCAAAGTTGACCTCTCTGAAAGGTTTTACAAAATCTAGATGTAAAACTGAACAAATATCATTTGGTTTTGATCTATTAAAAATAGCAAATCAAATCACGAGGCTCTGAAACTAGACATGGGAGTACACTTTGGTATGGAGAATGGAGAGAAATAATTTTTTTCTCTTGACTATCATCTGGTTGCAAAATGCAAGCTCGAATAGGAGGCTGCTTTGCAAAACTGAAAGTTTGCAAACAACAGTAAAGTGCCAAAACCCTCCAGCTTTTCTTTTCAAAATCCTGCCAAAACTCATCATGGGAAGTTGAAAATTTACATGCCTACTCACATATGTCACATGAGTGAGCTCACAAATGGGTTTGGGTTGAAAATCAACAAGCTTTGAAATACGACCTTCTAAATTGGGTCACTTAGGTAGATTTGTTAGGTGCATTTATGAAAGTGTAAAGGCAAATTTTTTGAAATGGGAACTTCAAATTTGCAAATTTTGAGAGTTCCATTAGGGATGTTGGATTCCACTTGTCTATAAGCCCTATATTTCTATCCCCAACTGATCTCATTTTGTACCTAGGACATAAATACCCTTAATTCAACATCCCCAACATAGAAGAGTGGATTCCAATCATAGTCTTATGTCACATCATAATTATTCAAATAGAACTCACATAAAAATTTCATCTCAAGGGGAGCAATTTGATAAGCATTGAAAATTCAATAGGATCTCAATGGAAGGGTTCAAACCTAAGACAATCCTTTCCATCTTAAAAGAAAGATATTTCTCCTTCAAACGCAGAGCATAAACCCTTGGAGGGGTCCTACATTCTAAAATATGTAGTACCAAGACTATCTTATCGTCCACCTTCTTTAAAGTAGCAATTTATGAATCCTTGTCTTCAATCTCAACATCTTTCTTTTGAATTTCCTTCTTCATCCTGCATTTCTCCTCCTTCCATTCTTCTTCCCTTCTTTGCATCTCTTTCCATAAATTTAGAATTGTTGTGTACTATAAAATCAGGGGGGTTATGTATTCCTACCAACATTTTTCCTATTGCTAATGCTTTCTCTTCATATAGTGCCAGCTATAGGGATTTAGATTGTTTAGTCAATTATGGCTGCAGGGGTTCTGCTTGTTCTCCCAATTCTGGTTGCAAGGCCTCTTGCTTCTATTCTTGCTCATGTTGCAAGAACTCTTACTACAAAAACTCTTGATTTTCCTCATACCCTTGATTCTCAACTTGTTCTGCAATATCAACAAGAGCTACTAATGTTATGTTTGCTACTTTCTCAAATATGTCCTCTTCCTCGACATTCACCTACCCCATTGGAGCTTCTGTGTCCCCTTGTTATTTTTATCTAGGCTTAGGGATTTCCTACGAAGGCATATCAAAGGCTAGCTAGAATGGTCTTGATTTTCTGGGAGGGCTTTTATGTTTTTCTTTGGTTGTAGGATGAATAGTGCCAACCTTTTGCTTCTTAGAGCTTGGTACTTCTTTTTCTACCAGCTGCTTTTTATATTTTCCTTTTCTTATTTCTTCTTATCTCTTCTATGCACTAGTTCTCATTAGGATGCCAAGAGGAACATCATCATCATAATCTTGAGAGGAACTTTCTTTGTCTGAGTGCTCAGTCTCAAAAGAACTAATCTCTATGGTTTGTTCCGCTACAGGAGGGTTTACACTAGAGCCTATGCTAGAGGTTGAAGCACCAGGAGTGGCTTCAACCATGCTCAATCTCCTACTAGGTAAAACTTTAGGTCACAAATGCTCTAGTCTAATTTGATCAATATTTATGAATTATTCGCAAGTCATCTCAAATACATCATGTAGAGAATTCTCAACAAACAATTTAATCAAACAATGGTGGGAAATGAAATTGTCCCTACCTTTCTGAGTCTCGGCTGCCATGATTGAAAGAAGGTGGTATAGCACATTTGACACATTCATCCTTCTCCCATCCCTCATGTGATTCAAGAGTTTGAAGTGCACGAAATGTAGATTCGACTAGCAACCTTCACAGGTGATATATTTTATAACATAAAAACTACTTTCTTCCATGGCTCAAGCAAAGAGGCTCTTTTTGCACCTTGTTTGTCCACGCTCAATAGAGGGTCACCAGGTTCTATAAATTTGGCCCTAGCTAACCTGGTGTCTCTGGAAGCAGGGTAATTCTCACCGTCGGTAGGAAACCTTGTAACTTCTACAATTATTTCTTTAGTAGCCAATACTTCTGACCCTTTTACTATGGATTTTCCCTCATATAATGTATGGGAAAAATCTAATGCAATGTCCATTAAAACCATTCAGCTTCATGAAATAGTCTAACCACCTGCAATTTTGGAATTCAGCCTATGAAAGTGCATCCTATAGTAATATGTCATGAACCATGGGTTCATTCCTAATTAACCCACTTCCCATTGTTTAGTTTCTTGCAATCAAACAATTTTTCTATAAATTTTCCCTTCCTGCAACACTTCCAAATTTCCAACACCAATGCCGTCTGACTTTTTGTTTTACCTTTTGGTGACTTAAGATTATGATAGGATCAATAATTACAGTAAAGGAGTAATAAAGGAAGGTTATGATGGAGAGAAATGGTGGTGGAATTTGGTTTCACCTCACACATATGATCCATCATCTCACTCAGAATTCAAATTGGCTTGATTTGAACTTTGCTGACATAGACTAGCATGGACTAACATGTGGGAAAAGTACTCACATCTTCCCCCCAACCTAAATTTGAGCATGTGTCCTCAAATGCGAGGTGGTCATGATGATTTGACAAGTTCAAGGAATAATTACATGCTATGGTGAACATCCATATTAATTCACAAAAATTAAATGAATGTACTAAAGACAATTAAGAGATAAAAATTAATACGCACATACCTGGATTCGTGGAAGATTCATTTGCAAAGATTGTGGATAAAGTACCATTCTCACTTTAAGAAATAAGTTGAGAAATTAATGAAAATGAGGTGGAATGAGGTGAAGTGGAATGAAGTGAAGTGATGGAAGATAGGTGAAGAAGTGGACTCCTATAGGAGTGGAAGTCTTTATTATGACAAGGTACAAACCTTAGTTAGCTAGAAAGAGGTACACTAGGTCTGCTTCCCTCAACTATAGGAAGCTCAGGTGTTGCATGCTAAGTGAATTATTGCAGGAACTCCTCCTTGGAAGTTGGCTTGTGATACAATCTGAGGTGATGACTATTGACGAGCAAGTTGAATCTGATAGGGTCAATGGTAGTGAGTTGAACAACACCATTGGGGAAGACTTCAACAACCTCATATGGTCCTAGCCACCTCATCTACAATTTTCCTTCATTATCTTGATACCTTGAGTCAAAGAGCATTGCCCAGTCACCTGGCTGAAATTTAATGTCCTTGATGAATTTGTCATGCCACCTTATTCTCTGATTTTGCACTACCTCTATGTGCTACAATTTTGTTCTCATATCATCCAAAGCATTCAACTACATGATTCTTTCTTTTTGTGGCTCAGAGATATCCATCCCCAAGTTTACTACAATCCTAAGAGTTTTATGTTCAAATTCAATGGTCATCATAATTGTCTTCACATACAACAACTCAAAAGGAGTGAAGGTTGTAGTTGTCTTCCAAGTTGCCCTAGAGGCCCAGACAGCTTCTAGCAGCCTATTTTCCCAATCCCTTTTATGAATAGCTACTGCTTTGGTTAGAATGGCATAAATCTCCCGGTTGGTCACCTCAACTTAGTCATTGGCCTGAGGGTGATAAGGAGTGGACTTCATGTGTCTTATGTTGTACTCATTGACTAGTACTACAACAAGGGTTGATGTGAATTGAGCCCCTTGATTAGTCACTATCTCTCTTAGAACTCCATACCTTGTGAAAATATCCTCATAAAGAAATTCAGCAACCTTATTATCTCTTTCATGCTTCATGGTATTAACTTCTACCCACTTGGTTACATAATCAGTTCATATGAAGATATAAGACATACCATTTGATGGAGGTTCAATGGGTCCTACAAAATCTATTCCCCATTTGTCAAATGGAGTGATTAATACTTGAGGGTAAAGTCACATCTCATCATATTTGGTTGGCCTCCCTTTCCTTTGGCATCTATCACACTTTCTCGTATATCTCCATGCATCCTTGTGGATTGTAGGCCAATAATATCCTATGTTTAAAATCTCCATTGTTGTCCTCTTGGCTGCAAAATTTCCTTCAGATGGTTCATTGTGGAATGCATGCAAAATATCACATGTCTCATCTTCTCTCACACATCTCTTCATGACATGGTTTGGTCTAGTGAAAAAAAACATCCTACAATCCATGAAAAAGGAAATGATTTTTCAATGAGCACCCTTCTCTCTAAGAGAGAGAAGTGGGGAGGAACTCTCGCTGTGACTAGATAGTTAGCTTTGTTAGCATACTAGGGTGTTTGTACACTGATGGAAAATATATGCTCATCAGGAAAAGAGTCATCTATGACCTGATTGTCTTTTGATGTAGTCAGTCTTGAAAGAAAATATGCAACAATATTAGCCTTCCCTAGTTTATCTACAATGGTTATGTCAAACTCTTGCATCAACAATAACCATCTTGCCAACCTACATATGATCAGGGGTTTATTCATGAGGTATCTAATGGCTACATGATCAGTGTGCAAAATATTTGATAGCCTATTATATAGTGCCTGAATTTTTTTAGGGTATAGATTGCTGCCAACACTTATTTTTCTATCATTGTATAGTTGAATTCAACTCCCTACAAGTTTTTGCTGACAAAATAAATAGAATTTTCAGTAGCCCCTTATTTCTACCCTAATACTTCTATAGCATAGTATGATGCATCTATATGGATGAGAAAAGGAACCTCCAAATTAGGTCCTTTGAGTATAGGAGCATGAGTCAAAGTTGTCTTCAAATCAAAAAATGCTTTGTCATAGTTTTCTATCTATTGAAACTGAACATCTTTGGTGAGAAGAGTATACAATGGTGACTCTATTTTGCTAAAATCCTTGATGAAACACCTATAGTATCCTACATGTCCTAAGAAAATCCTAACATCTTCTTGTTTTTTAGGTGTGGGAATATTTTTTATCACCTCAATCTTTGCATGATCTACTTGAATTCCTTTGTGAGAGATGTAGTGGCCAAGAACTACACCTTCCTGCATCATCATGAAACACTTTTCACTATTTAGAGATAGATTGTGGTCTTCACATCTCTGTAGGACTCTCCTAATTTTTTCTAATGCTTCATTGAAATCAGCACCATAGGTGGTGAAATCATCCATATAAATTTCCATGCAATCATGAGAGATATCTAAAAATATGCCGATGAATTCCCTCTAAAATGTTGCAGATGAATTGCATAAGCCAAATGGAAGTACCGAGTAGGAATAGGTTCCCCATGGATAGGTAAAGGTGGTATTCTCCTTATCCTTAGGTGCAATTTGGATTTGGTTGTATTCGGTGAATCCATCTAGAAAATAAAAGTACTGCTTTCCTGCAAGTGAGTTCAAAACTTGATCTATGAAAGGTAAGGAAAAATGGTCCTTTTTGGTGGCAGCATTAAGTTCCCTATAATTAAAAAAAACTCTCCATTTCCCTCCTTTTTTGGGAACAATCACCAATGGAGACACCCATTGGCTATCTGAAATGGGGTAGATAAATATTCCATCTAGCAATTTTTGCAGTTCTCCTTTTACAATTTCTCTTAGTGTAGGGTTAATTATTCTTTGTGGTTGTTTCACTGGGATACAATCATATCTGATATAAATTCTATGAGTGCAAAGCTTAGGGTCCAGTCCCTTCATATCATGAAAAATGCATATTGGTGGGTCTTCAATAAGGTTGTCAATGACAACTTCTATTCTTCACTCAATTTTTTGTTGATGTGTAGATGTTTTCCTTCAGCCACTTGCACTTGTGTAGTTATCGCTATCATGGTTGCTTCACCAATGCTTGGTAGTTTGAGTTCATGCAATAGCAATGCATGAGACATACATGTTGCTATAGGAAGTTCAATTGCATAAAGAGTGTCTAAAAGAAGAGTGGCTACAAGAAGAGTAGACAAAAGTGTCTTGACTGGAACAACAGAATGAGAAGATGATGTGTCCTCCACTTCACAATGATTCTGAATGATGTTTGTACCAATACTTCATCTTCATCTTGAAGCTACATGAAAGAGCTTATGCCTAACATCATAAGTTGTGCTATAGAATTAACTTCCTCAACCTCTTCACCAACATGTGGCCATATATAATTATCCAAATGATGGGATGGCTAAGGAGGAGGGTAGATAACAAGCTTTTTGGTGTTCTTACCATTAGAAATGGTCATGTCTCCTATACTACATCCAATACGTGCATTTTTTGTTGCTAACCACGGTCTTCCTAAAATGATAGGGTACCCGTTGAGTGTGGCTTTAGGAGAAAGAATCATGAAATCTACTAGGTACTCCCATGAGTCCATAGTTACCACAAGGTCCTCCACTACACCATCAAGTTTAGCAGTTGAACTATCAGCAAGCTGTAGGACAGTAGGAGTAGGTCTCATGCTTGCAACATTTAGTTGTTGTAGGATATCATTGGTCATTACATTTATTGTTGCTCCCAAGCCAATCAAAGCATTCTTTATTTGGATCCCATTTATAACAACTCCTACCACAAGACTCTATGGATCATTATATTTGGGAATAGTCACTTAGTGGGGTCTTTCTTCTTCCTACCTAGCTTCTTAAGGAATGCTTCCTTAATTTCCTTTCCATAGATTGGAACATATTTTATGGCCTGAAATAGGGTTATTGGACACATAAATTCTTCAACTGATCTATAATTTCAAAATTTGTGTCCTCCTTTTCTTCCTTTCCCTACACAATTTCCAACCTTTGAGGAAATGGGGGTGTTTGTGTAGTCTGCTTGACTAGAACTGGTTTAGTATTCTTAGGTACACTAGGATAAATGGGGGTATTTAGAGGATCCTCTTCTTCCATAAGAAGCTTGGTGATAATGGGTGTGGAAGGAGCTATAAAATTAGTTCCTAAATGCAAGTGGGTGTCGCTTACACTCACAACATATGTAGAGAATTGATTTGGATCAATAGAGTATACTGGTTGCTGCTTTGATTTTTTATTTGGATTGGATGTGGGTTGAGGTAGTAGCTAAGTAGGTTTAGGTGTATTTGAACTTGAACTAGCAAGAGGAGGCATTATAGGTGGTTGCATGTAACTATTTCGCTGGTTTGGCCATTGTTTTCTTCCCCTCTATTGATTTATTTGTTGCCAATTTCCTAGGGGTGGCTGGCAATTTCCTTGAAACTGTTGCCAATTCCCTTGAGGTTGTTGCCACTAGGGTGGAGAGTTTTGATGATTAGGCTAGGTATTTGGAGGTTTACTCTAAGGTTGTGGTGGATATCCTCCATAGTTGGATGGATATGGGGGTTTCCATTAGTTACCAAATGAATAAGAATTGAAATATGGCCCATCAAAAAAGAGTGGATCTAGTGGCATAAATTGTATTGGAGTGCATGGCCTCCTTTGTGCAACATAGTAGACTTGATCTTCTTCAACTTGGATGGGATTGAACTTAGGTGCAATCTTCTTGTTGTCAATATTAGCTATCATCTTGCATCTGCAGTTCTTCTTTTATCTATAATGGGGACAATATTCTACCAACATTGCCTCTACCTCCTCTTGTTTCTTCTTGGCATGAGGTGTATCTAGTTGAGTAGCTAGATTGTTTATAATTTTTTGCTTGAAGTCTACTGGAAAATGAGTAATCTCCATTCTTGAAACTCCACTGGTAGATGATTTACCAATAGAATATTGGTAATCCCTCCCTTTCTTTGAAGCTGGCGTAGAGTAGTTTTGGCATATCTTCTTGATATCCTCCCAAGGAACTTGGGAGATATCTCCTCCTCCCATCAAGTCTAAGGCATCACTA
>VDFB02024654.1:0-40042 GCA_007258455.2 Sequoia sempervirens | reverse complement strand
AAATAGGTGGGGAGGAGAACAATGTTGTTCAGGCTGATCCACATGAGAGTGAGCTTGGGGTACAGATGGTCACAAATATTTCAGTGAGACCTTTTGAGGAGTTGGATTCCAGTGGAGACAAGGAATTGTAGGAGATTTCTGCTCATGCCCGAACCAAGGCTTGCACCGGAAATGTCCGGCAGGAGGAGAGCAAAAGCAAGGGTTCCCCTTCTATTTTAGGTATTCATCAAAAAACCATTAGAAAAGATACCCCAGAGAAGCCTCTTAAGGTGGGGAGGAAGAAAGACCAGGAAAAGGTGAAGTTAGTGGGAGAGAATTTAGTGGAGTCTGGTTCTGTGAAGACCATTGATTCCCACTTCCCTCTTCATCAGAAATGATTGTCCTTTCATGGAATGTAAGGGGGTTGAATAGCATCCCTAGACAAAAGGCTATTCAGGATTTGATTAAGTCTCATTCGCCTGAGGTGGTTTTTATTCAGGAAACAAAGTTATCTATTGATAGGATGCATTACATGGCTGCTAAGATTTGGCCTAGATGTCTTTGTCAGTGCATTGGCGCTCAAGGATGTTCTGGGGGTTTAGCTCTTTTATGGGTTCCTCGCAAGCTGGTCCTGCTTTGGTGGGTTTCTAGAAAATCTTATATTTCCTTGGTGGCCACGTGTTGCGTAACTGGTGAGATTCTTCTCTTCATTAATGTTTATGCTCCAATTGATTTTATTGGAAAAACTTTGCTTTGGTCACATATAGGATATGTTCGTTCTCTTGCCCCTCTATTCCCTTGGATTCTGGCAGGAGATTTCAATGCAGTTTTAAATTTGGAAGAGAAGTGGGGAGGAAATCCTAAGCTCGACCCCTCTGCTAGCCTTTTAAGGAGTATCATTGAAAGCTTGAGGGTGGTGGACATCACACCTTCCAATGGTTTGTTCACATGGAATAACAGGAGATGTGGTGCGGAAGCGATAGCAGAAAGATTAGATAAGTTTCTGGTTTCTTGTTTCTGGATGGCAGACAGTTGGATTACTAGTTCAGAGATTTTGGACTGGAGGGGTTCAGATCACTGGCCAATTCTTTTGACTACTTCTAAGCTTCAGAAGACAAAGAATCCATCCTTTAAGTTTCAGCTTATGTGGTTGAGGGATGCTTCTCTTCAGGATTTTATCACTGCTTGGTGGAGGGAAGGGAAGCCTGCTTATGGCACCGCTATGTTTTCTTTTGTCAAGCAATTACAGTATGTTAAGTTTAAGTTGAAAAGGTGGAACAGAGAGTGCTTTGGTAATCTCTTTGGAGCCAAGAGAGCAGCACAGCAAAGGGTGGACAATATTACATGCCAAATCAGAGAACAGGGCTTGTCTGATGGGCTATATAGAGAAGAAGTTGCGGCTGTAAAGGATCTGGAGGAATGGGAGCTACGAGAAGAGATTTATTGGAAACAAAAAGCTCAAATTGATTGGCTCCAGGAAGGGGACAAAAATACTAAATTCTTTCACAACACTGTTAAGGACAGAAGGCATGGGAGCGTTCTCAATTCTCTCATGACGGCTGAAGGGGTTTTGCTTTCCTCTCATAGGGAGATTACTCTAGAGGCTACTAGATTTTTTGGGAGTTTTTTTTTAGAAGACTCTGATCTGGATAGGGTTGAGGAGGATTTGGTTCTGGATTGCATTCCCTCCTTGGTCACTCCTGAAATGAATGAGACTCTCATTAAGCCCATTACTCTAGCTGAGATAGAGCTCATTGTGTTTGGAATGAAAAAGGGTAAAGCCCCAGGACCGGATGGTTTTCCTATAGAGTTCTTTCAAGCCTTTTGGGAGATTGTCAAGATGGACCTATTTGAAGTGGTGCAGGAATCCTCTAACAATAAACAGATGCTCAAGGCCTTGAATGCAACTTTCCTTGCCCTCATCCCAAAGAAGGAAGGAGCTAACTCCCTTAATTTCTTTAGACCTATTTCTTTGTGCAATGTAATGTACAAAATAATTACAAAAGTGATAGCAGAACGGTTAAAGCCATGGCTCAGTAACCTAATCTCTGAGGAGCAAGGGGGCTTTGTCATAGGACGACAAATTTTGGATGGGGTTATCATAGCAGCAGAAGCTATGCACTCTATGGTAGCCTCTACGGAAAAGGCTATGTTCATAAAGTTGGACATGGCCAAAGCTTATGATAGGGTCAAATGGAGTTTTTTGCAGAAATTTTTACAGGCCTTTGGTTTTGGACAGGAGTGGGTCAGCTGGGTTATGAGCTGCATAACTTCACCTTCTTTTGCTGTCCTGATTAATGGTGAACCTTCTGACTTATTTGGTGCAACCAGAGGCCTTAGGCAAGGGGATCCTCTCTCCCCTTATCTTTTCATCCTGATGGCAGAAGGGTTGGGAAGACTTATTAAGGATCAAGTTAGTCAGGGAGGGATTCAAGGTTGGAAGTGGGGGCATGGCATCCCTCCTTCTTCCCACCTCTAATTTGTGGATGATACATCTTTGATGGGTGTCGCAAGAATTCAAGAGGCAGCTAGTTTCTGAAGAGCTTTAGATATTTATGTGAAAGCCTTAGGATAGAAGATTAATGAAGAAAAGTCACAAATCTTCTTCTTCAATACCCCCGCTTCTATTCAAGTTCGGATTGCTCATATCTTGAGGTTTCAAATTGGAACACTTCCTTTAGTGTATCTTGGCATCCCTCTTTCAGTCCAGAGGCTATCGAGGGGTGTGTGGCAAGAGATTTTGGATAAGCTTCGAAGTAAGGTGAGTCATTGGACTCACCGATGGCTCTCAACTACTGGTAGAATGACTCTTTTGAAGTCTGTGATCCAAGCTCTTCCTATCTACAGGTGTCTTGTGCAATCAGCCCCTGCTGGTTTCATTAAGGACTTTGATGCCCTTTTAAGGCAATTTTTATGGACAGGTAATTTGCTTTCCTCAAAATGGAGTTTGGTCAAATGGGATAGTGTTTGCAGATCAAAGCAGGATGGTGGCCTTGGTTTGAGGAATACAAGCTTGAATGGTTGTGCTCTGGCTGCTAAGTTATTTTGGAGATGGTGCATAAGCCAAGATCAAGGATGGGCTAAAATCCTTAAGGTTAAGTACCTTGGTGGGGTGGATGGGAAAGATGTACCAAGGTACAACCTGACTGGAAGGGGGTCCATGATCTGGGAGACTTTGAAGAAAGGGGCGCAGTTAGTTAAAAATGGTCTTTTCTGGATTTGCAATAGTGGTTCGGATGCCCTGTTTTGGGAGGATTCTTGGGATGGATTTCCTCCTATTTTATCTCAATACCCCCACCTTCAACCTTTATGTGATAGTTTCCTTGCAGCAGGATGGAGTAAGGTTGAGGATTTTAAGGTGTTTGTTAGGGTGGGGAGGGGCGAGGTTGCCAGATGGAAAGATCCCCAAGAATGGCCTCCAGGGGGTTCTGAGGGAGAGAGAAAGACCCTTGCTGGGATTCTTGCTAGTAGAGCGTGTAACTCTTTAAGAGGGGCTGATACCCTCACTTGGGGACCCAATCCAAAAGGAAAGTTCTCAGTTGCCTCAGGTTACCAAGAGTTGGAAAGACAAAATTTTGACAGGATTGACATATCTTGGTGGAAGCAAGTTTGGAATAAGTCGGCTTGGCCCAAGTGCAATTTTTTCTTGTGGCTTGTGGTTCAGAATAGATGTCTTACCTGGGAGAATCTCCAGAAGAGGGGCTTTCATGGGCCTTCTATCTATACTTTATGTAATCAAAGTGAAGAAAATAGTTCGCACCTCTTTTTCCAATGTTCTTTCACCAGGGTTATTTGGCATTGGTGGTGGGAAGCTTGGGAGAATGCTTGTATTCATGCACATTCTTTGATTGAGTTTTGGAATAGTCTTGGTAGACCCCCTTCTAAGACTTCCTTTCTGGAGGTGGCTTGGGGTATTGGTCCAGGATTTATTATCTGGCAGGTGTGGTTGGAAAGGAACCGTAGGATCTTCCAGGATAAACCAAAGAGGGTGCAACAGGTATGGTTGCAAGTAATAAATATGCTTCAGGAGACTCTTGCTACGAAGTGTGATCTCTCAGAGGATATTGCTCCTGGAGATGTACGAGTGGTTCAAAAGTTGAATATTCTATGTGCTGATTCTAGTGGTGCTCTTCGGAAGATACAACAGACCAGAAGCAGGAAAGCCAAAAGGAAGGTTTGTAGGGAGGGAAAGTGGTCCCCCCCCCTTTTGGGACTCTCAAGATCAATACTGATGGGTCTTCTAGGGGAAATCCCGGGCATGCTGGGGTTGGAGGAATTGGCAGGGACAGCTCTGGTAAGGTTATTTTCTTTTTCTCTGAATATAAGGGGATTCAAACCAATAATTACATGGAGGCTCTTGCTGTCCTCATGGCTCTTGAAAGAGGTTGTGCTCTAGGATGGAGCAAGATTATCTGTGAGTCTGACTCTCATGTGGTAGTGGATATGCTAAATTCGCAAAGGGTGGAAGATGTGGATTGGCATCTTGCAGTGGTGGGTAGACAAATTCTTAGGTTGAGCACCTCTTTGGATGCTGTCTCTTTTTGCTATGTTCCTCGGGAGTGGAATAAGACTGTTGATTGCCTGGCTAAGTGGGCTTCTGATCGTGGAGAGGGATGGCGGATGGGAGATTGGAATCACCTGCCTCCGGAATGTGCTTTGGACCTTGAGAATCTTGTCAAGGAAGATAGGGATGGTTAGCTGTGCCCCTTTTGGGGGATTTTTTCTTTTGATGTTGTGTTCTCTTTCAGGCTCTTGGCCCCTGCTCTTTGTAATTAGCTGGTTGATTCAATAAATTTTTACCCCTTTTTTCAAATGTTCATAGCATAAATTATAAAATATTTATATATATTATATATTAATTAAATTTTGTATGATATTTATATGTTAATCTTATTTATATTATATTAAAATATATTAATTATTAATTATATTAATTGTATACTTGTGTTTAATAATTTTTATTGTAGAATATGCCACGCGTTAACCATAAAAGTGTATTATTAGAGGATTTAATTAAAATGGGTATCTGCGAGGATGTGCGATGCAAACGGGGAAAACGGTGGGTGAAAATAAAATAGAAACAATAAAAATGACAGAAAATATCAATAGCTCCAGACATTGCAATTGTCTTGCATGTGTGTCCCTAAATTTGAATCGTGGATCTCGAAAATCAGCCGGCTTTGTTCAAATAAGACATGCCTTCGACGTAATAAATTAATTTACCAATAATATATTGTAATTATTAATTATTTTATGTCATATCAAAAATATTTAGTTGCCACCATTGATATCTGTGAGTACATTTTACCTCACAAGCCATTACATTATATTTTAAATCAATGGTAGTAACTAAATTCTATCCTTAAACACATCAATGACTTTCACCTTCAAACTTCTATTTTTTCATAAGAATTATATTTTATTAAATTGGGAGAATTCACAATGGTAATTAATAAAATTTTCTATTTTATAAAAAAATTATTAATGAAAAAAATGTTAATAAAATTAATATTGTTTTAGTAAAAAAGAAAGATTCACTAATAAAATTAATATTTTTTCAAAAAAAATGAAAGATTTGCACGATTTTATATTTTTTTAGGGAGTTTTTTAAATCTTTATAATGTTGTGTGTCTCATTTATAGGTAGATCTATTTATTTAAGTTATTTTATTTTGTTATAATTTTTTAATTTATTTTATTTATACTGGTTAGTTTATTTTCATTTCAAGAGTCTGTACAAATAATGTAATCAAATATAATAAGTCTAAATTAATATATATATATATATAAAGTAAATAAAAACTAAAGTAAACATGTAAAAATAGATTAAAAATTAAATAAGTGTAAAGTAAACTAAATAAAAGTTGAGTTAATAAAATAAAATTAATGTTATGTAAATAAAAATAATTATTTAAATAAAAATAAAGTTAACAATATAACTAAAACTAGTATAGATGTTTTAAATACATCTATTTAAAAGATGAGATATTATCTATATTTAAATTGTTATTAAGAATAAATAAGTACTTCAAGACTAATATTTCTTGGCATCTTTTAGATATATGTATTTAAAATATCTATGCTAATAACATTCATAGTGCAACATATAAAATATTAATTTAGTATTTTTTTGTTGTATTTGTGTAGACACTTAAAAATGTCCTAAATGATATCACACACTTGAATCCTATATACTAACACCATTTCATCCTAAAATCCATTCTCTTTTTGCTTAATTGATTAAATTAGCCTAGCTATTTAATTAATTGCATCATTTTCAACTATTAATCTAATTGACCTAATTAGGTTAATTCGCCCTCTTTTGCACTAACCCTTCGTCTTGTTAAATTTGATAAAAAAAATAGATTATTTAAATTAAAATTAATCCCTAAGTCCTCTTGTTTAATTAAATAACCCTAAGCTATTTAACTAAATATCATATCACTTTCCCCTTTTTCATTAAATCGTTTATTTAATGAATATCATTTAATTCCCCTAATTTGCATAATTGAAACATTGTTTTAATTATTAAATTACTAATTAAATCTAATCCTCCCACTTGCAAGGGAATATTCCTTGAGAATATTCCTCCTTTGTACATTCCTCCAAAAAGGGAAATATTCTCATGGAATATTTCTTTTTCTTTGCACAATTAAAATTTGGTTTTAATTAACTAAATATCTAATTTCCCTCACCCATGAGAATATTCTCTTTTTTCACTCATTTGAAAAAGGGAATATTCCTTTTTATAACAAACTTTCAACAAAGCTTCTTGTGCAAGTTTTGAAAGTGTGTTTGTTTGGATGAATGTAAGCTCTTGATTAAATATCATCTTGCATTCTCAACTCTTGATGGGAATCCATGATCCATGCCTCCATCTTCCTTCCATCTTGACCATTGACTGGTTCTTTCAATCTTGACTATTAGTTCCATTTTTCCTATTCTATAAATAGAGCTTGCATCTATTGAATAGGGATCCATCTTTTAATAGTAAACTTATGTTGTTAAAATCACTCTCACTTGCATACACATTTAGCACATATTTAGCTCATTTTTAGTTTAAATCTTGCATTATTAGCTTAGACCATCCATTAATGGCTTCCACGGTAACCTAGGTGCATCCATTTAGCATATTTTGAAACTAGGGTTTTAATCTATCGAATCTTGCATACATTTAGAATAGCTTTGCATACACTCACATCAATCATCTTAGTTTTTATCATGTTAAAATAGCTTTCATCATGTTTTACAACACATCTTTCATCGGTTTCATCGATTCTCTTCAATAGAATCAATTGAAACAAGATCATTATCCAAGGGATTGGGAAAGGGTTGTCATTCCACATCAATGTGACACCACTCACCCAATAGGATAAGTTTCAATGGCTTAGAATAGATGTTCGTGAAGCTTTTGTATTTTAATATGTTAGTTTTAATGGCTTCTTAGCTTAGTTTACATTGAATGATCTTACTGGATTGATGCTCAATGGCTTAAGTACGCTTCAAATCCTTATGGATCAATGTAGTTAACCTATACTACATCATTGATCACATTTTGGCGCTAGGAGGGCTTTACCGATCAAATCTGATGAATTTCTCTTAAGATTCTTATTTTTCTTGTGTTTGCAGGTTCAACGATGCTATTGTAGATTTAGCGACGCACCTTGGAATGTGTCGCTATACAACAATGCACTTTGGGTTAAATTCAGCAACACATAATTAATTTCATCATTGCATATTAAAATAGCAATGCTAGATTTGTTTTTTATCGCAGCATGAATTTTATTTTAGAGACGCTTTTGATTGGGTGATGCTATTGATGTCCCTATTTACTATAGAGAAACACATCATATTTTTCAATACAACGGTGCACTTTCGATATGGTGACACATTTGATGAAATTCAGCGATGCAATTGATTGCAATGTTGCTTTTTATTGGTAAACTAAACAAAAACTGAATTTTGACGTGTGCTTTAAATTTTGATTTTTTTTTTAATTTCATCTAATTTCTAACATACATCACTAACATATGGTTTTTGTTTTTGAGGCTAACTGGTTTTGCAGATTTGGGAAAAATTAGGAAATTATTTACCCCAACTTGTCGGGGTCATAACTTTCTTCTCGGTGCTCCGAATTCGAATGCATTTGCATTGTTGGAAAGGTCTCCAAGAGTACTAATTCAGTCCCTAAAAAGTTTGCCTTTGAAAACCCATTTTAAAAGTTCGACGCAAGTTTCAACCCCAAATTCTGCTTCAAAGACCTCTGAAAACACAATTTACTACAACATAGAAAAAATTAAAAAATAATTGAAAATTTTAGATTTTCGGTTTTTCTTAATTCTAGTTATTGTAACAAGTGTTTTGACACTTATGGGGAAATTATAACCCATCATATGTTGCTTTATGTTTTAGGACCAACTAAATTTAATTTGGGTTTAAAATTAACATTTAAATTGGTTAAAATTGAACCCTCACATCCTCATTTTGCAATGATTGGTTTAAAATTGAACAAAACAATCTACACACTTCATTTGGTGCTTAAAACAAATTCATTATGCTTGTCAAAGTTAAAATGAACATGTATCTGATTTTCTTTTGTATGCTTATTGTGTGTATCCTCTCCCCTTGTGCTTTGTGCGATCTTAGGTGAAGAGAAACACACAAGTATTTTTTTCTTCTTGGAAGCGCCTATCCTCTCCCCTTTGCCTTTTGGAAATCTTGGGTGACAAAAAGCATTTTACGCTTCAAACATGTGTTACCTTTAGAGGGCCTGCCTCCCAACTTGTGAGAGGGAACAACCCAAGCGGTGCTTTCATTTCAGTCTACTATATAAATAATTGGTTGTGACTAAAGTCATTAACTAGCTAGTGTCATTGTCCTATATCGACGAATGTCTCCCTTAGTATCCTTGTGATGCGTTAAAATGCTTAGATATTTCTAAGGTCTGGGAGGCCTCTTAATTGAGTAAATCATCACATGTATAGCACTAGTTTATCCCAAAAGTCCAGATTAAGAACCTTGGTTGTAGTGGCTCACCATTTCCTCCAAAGTGTATTTTGAAGTAGTGCACAGGAGGTGCACCACTCCCATAAGTTACTTACCATGTCTGGTTTTTGGTTGAGGAAATAAAGCAAATGGGGAAGGGACTCCTTTGATTGGTGTGTCAAGACGGTACATTTCCTTGACATAGCCTATTTGTCCATTCCATCTTCACAGATTAATCATCTCTTAGGGGATGATGGTAAGCCTACTAAGAAGTACACACCTGAACTAGGATAGTTCATGCTTGTGAGTCAGTTTGATACTTGCTTGGTTCCAAAACATGGCAAACAAACATCAACAATCTTTCTCAAAATTTCAAACCCTTTGGTCTAAGTATGGATACCCTTTGATAAAAAACCTTGATATTGATGCTTGTCCTAAGGATTTCTATCCTTAGAGACTTCTAAATATGTTGGTTTACATCTCAATCCATACTTCCCAAAGTTAACCTAGGCAACTATGGATTTAACTTCATGACTTTCACAAAATGGACTTTGTGAAATGAATGATGTTTTTGACATAAACATTTAGTTTGAAACTTAAGCAAGACATTGTATGTGGTAAAAATAACTTCATTAATTCAAGATTAAATCAAATGAACACCCCATATTGATGTATATTCAAACTTTGACTCCCTAAAACAAGAAAATTGAGACAAGGAAAACATTGCAAACATTGAGTCCAAAGTCATTGAGTTCTATAGTCAAAACCATTGAGTTCTATTGTCCAAATCATTGAGTTCCATTATCCAAAATCATTGAGTTTCACTTTACCAAAATCATTGGGTCCTATTTCCAAAATCATTTGAGTTATATTTTACCAAAATCATTAATTTTTTGGAGTATTATCACTTTAGAGGTATAGCATTTTTCTTACTACCTTGGTTTTGCAAAAAAAGGTTCACTCTAGGTCAACATTGGGTCAAATATTTCATCCACCCTTCATCATATTTCACATATCACTTCACCAAACTTTGTAAATTTTTTGACATACCAACACTTTGGACTTAGAATCATCTATCAACCCAAGCTACTTTGTATGTGAAATGAATCCTTTTCCATGTACTTACTTAAGTTAGTTATCACCATTGTGGACTATTTTATCTTGAAAGGTCACAAGTCTACCTTGAAATATTTACAAGTTCATTGTCATCTTTATCCATAACATCAAAACATCAACCTATGGTCAAAAGTGTTGTCCCAATTTTTTTGCAAGGATCACTACCCACATCATTCATCCTTTTCATTTCCCATTCTCATCATTGCTCCAAATGACTTAGAACATCCCTCTTACCTAAATTTGAGTCAACTAGAGATTTTAAACACTATAAATCTCAACACACCTCTCCCATTGTTGACCCACAATCTATGGTTACAACAAGATCACAACACAAGAGAATCATGGAAGAAACCAAAGTCCCATCCACCACAAGTGATCTAAACTCACAATAATTTGATCCAAGGAGTCATTCTACCCCCTAACAACAACCCCAAGATCCATTGGGACCATATGAGGTAGAAGATATCACAAAAAATCCCCTTGAGCTTACTAAGGAAGAACTCCTTGAGTATAAACAAGAACGTCAAGCCTTAGAGAAAGTGGCTTCAATTCTCCCATCTTTTGTTGCACAAACCTTGGCACAAGGCTTAACTCCATCTACGATTCAACCAACTCCATCCCTTGTGCCAAGTTAACCCTTAACATCTAGTCTTGCAACTAGGATAGGAACCAACCTTGGTCTCACTTCATGTCTAGGAACAAACAAAACTTTGGATATTCACAACAGGACCATTCCATTAACCACCAACCTTCCCTAAAAAAAATTTGGACACCAACATTTGGAAAAACACTTACATTCCATGACGCCACAATGACCTCAACATTTTGAGCACAACCATCTTCATCCATCACCACAAATACCCCAAGTGTGCCTAACATTACACAAGGTAATACAAACCAAGTGCCTCAAATAGGACAACAAGGGAAAGTTAACATCCTCACACAAGGGAAACCCTTAACAAGTGGTTCCAACAACCCCATCGACACATCGAAACAAGTGGTTACTCAAGCTACTCAAAATTTCAATCCACCATCCACATTAAATCCATCTATCATCAATCCAAATCAAAGCAACATGTTGATTACAAACCCTATCAACCAAGGTAATACTGTGGTTCCATCTCAAACACAACAAGGGAACCCTCAACACATAGGTCAAGAGAACCCTTTCATTAAATTAACTCAAGGTCCTAATGTGCCATTGCTATCACAATACCAATGACACCATCGCCATCCTTACCATTGATCCCTCACATCATTCAAAATCAAATAGGACCTCAAACTTACATTCATCCATCCCAATCCACCATTTTACAAGGAATGTTAAACCAAGGCAACCCCCAACCTCTCGTCATCAACCAACAATCCACTCAAACCATGAACACCCAAAACCCATCATAGATATCCCAACAAAAAAATGCTTCTACATTACAAGCACATGCTCTAGCTTTACAACAAGCACAACAAGCTTATCAACAAGCATTGCAAGCACAAAAATCTCAAGATCAAGCTTTGCAACAACAAGCCTATAAACAAGCCTTACAACAACAAAAAACTCACACTCTAGCTTTTCAACAAGCATAAGACACCTACCAACAAGCAATGCAACAACAACAATCTCAACAACAAGCCTTAGTCACACAAAAACACAACAACAATCTCAACAACAAGCGTTAGTCACACAAAAACAACAACAAGCTCAACGACAATCCTTAGTCACACAACAACAACAATAAGCACACCAAGCATCCTTAGCAGCACAACAACAACATCAAGCCCATCAAGCAGCCTCAACAACATAGCAACAACAAAAATCCCAACAACAAGCACACCAAGTAGCCTTAGCAACCCAACAACAACAACAAACCCAAAAAGCATCCCTCATGGCCCAACAACAACAACAACAACAATAGGGTTTATACAATAACCCTCAACAAAACATTTCCAATACAAACATGTTAGGAACATATACACCTCCACCACCATCACCTTCACAATATCCTACACCACCATACACACCATACAACACCCTGTCATTTCAAAATCCCACATACAATCCATCCTCCATCCCACCATATGCAACATATATTCCTCCACCAACCCCACAAGACGATATAGCATCACAACTTAAGGTGTTAACACAAGAAATGCAGGATATCCGGAAGGGAAAAATAAAGAAGTCCCATACACAACAAAACCTATGTCCATATCCATTTGATCGAAACTTTTAAGGTCCCTAAATTTGATAAATACAAAGGGAGAGGAAATCCTGTGGACCACATAAAGAATTCAACATCATGTGTATGGAGGTTGTCTATAACGATTCCTATTTGATGCACCTTTTTCCATGAAGCGTGGCAGGTACAACCATTGAATGGTTTTCTTTGTTGCCTCTAGGTATCAAAACTTTCCAAGAAATCATCGATAAATTCATAGATCACTTCTCCTTTACTATATTGATGTAGACATGATCCTAGAAGAGTTGTACACTCTCAAACAAAACAAAGGAGAATCCTTTGCTAATTTCTTACAATGATGGAGGCAAATAGTTAGTAAGAGCAAGTGGCCCATTCCTAAAGAACAACAAGTGGGAATTATCATTACTAATGTTGACGGGGACCTATCCTTCCACTTGAAGATGCAATGTATCACCACTTATGATGAGCTTGTCCCTAGGGCCCTCAACATCAAGCAAGCTCCAATCTCACAGGGAAACACACAAGTGTATAAAGACAACCACCCATACAATAGTTCTATCGACAAGCCCCAATTTTGGGCCAAGAACAAAAATGTTACTAGTGATGGTGTTGTTGATGCAAAGGTGGTCTTAACCACTCCTAGGCCAACAAACACCCAACCCATTAACACACAACAATTATATGCGCAACCACCAAACAATCAACCAACAATCAATGCTACAAGCACTCAACATGGACCACAAAGAACAAACAATGCTCCCAAGCGACAATTCACTCCCTTAGGGAAACCTATGGAGGATGTGTTGAAGCAGTTGATATAGTCTAACCTTATCACACTCCTAGATTTCTCAAACTATTAAGAGCCACAATTCAAACCTCGTAGCTATAGAGACAATCATTTTTATGAGTTTCACCAATATAAAGGTCATAATACACAAAATTATTTTAGACTCAAACATCTAATATAAGATCTTATTGAACAAGGAGGCATTTATGTTGATAAAAAATATGGGAATGAAAATCTGAAAAATTTACACAAACCCTATACCTGATCATATAAAAGAAAAAGATTCAGGAAAGGCATCAACCTCAAAAAATGTAAACCATACCCATGATACCACAGTGGGACATATTTATTTATCACAACATGAGGAATCAAATACACATCAAGATATTGTTTTACAACAAATTCCAAACCCATCAACATTGTTTAGCAATATTTCATACCATAATGACATCAAGTGGGTATCAGATTGTGATACCTCTCCCACATATGACTTCATGATTGGGCATGTTGAAGAAGTTCCAAAAGAGAAAGAAATGTCCCTTATTGCACCCATACCTACTGACTGTTGCAAAGAGTCTTTTATTGATGATATATCATCCACCCAAGGATCATGTCAAGAGGAGGCTCTTGAGGATAACAAAAGTTACTCTTAATCAAGTTAGGATCAAGAACCCCTATCCCTAGAGTTTCACCAAGAGCTAAGGAACATCTTCCAAACCATTTTAAACTCCAAATATGTCCTCGAAATCACCCTTGAGATGTTTCTTTCTAACAGACATATAGACATTCTTCATCCAAAATAAGAATCTCCCGTTCTTGGTATTCCCACACAAGAGCAAGCAATAGTTGAGATTCTTGACTCTTGCAGTGATTGTGCATCATCAACATCTTTTGAATGAACACCAACATCTTTTGAAGCAATATCAATAGATAACGATGTCATAGAATCAGAGCAAATAGTTCATATTCCTAAACAATAGGAACCCATAGCAATATCATGTGTTCACGACAAGGCATATTCAATGGCTATGGATCAGAAGATACATTATCAGGGAAAAGGATTAGGTATTATTAATACCTTCACAATGTTGGGGGAAATATTATCTACAACAAACATCAACATATGGGGCATGAAGGATCCCTATGATGAAAATACTATCAACACTACAACTAGTCATATCATGAATCGTCATCCACCCATCATCCCATACTCAAATGGGGACCAACGTAAAAATAAATATTCCTATCAAAGCAAGGAGATCATCAAAGAAAATGAAGTAGTAAAGAAAAAAGGACACGTCAAGTACAAATGGATACCAAAGAAAAATAAAGAAAATTATCCCTCAAAAACTCCATTAGTCAAAGAAACTATGGGGAAAAATAAAAAAGGGAAATATATCCATCAAAAGAATCCTCAAATACAAAAGCAGGTTTCTCAAGCAAGGAACAAAGTATATCCAATAGCTGGTCCTAATCCCACAAAAATCTCTGTTCCCATCCATCATTGCTCATATTCCTAAGTTTGGAGAGTCAAAGGTTTCAAACCATCAACCAATACATCTCATATTCCTTCGTGCAGGACACCATACACTCCATTCATGATATCCAATTCTTGCATTGACCATGTGTTGGTAGCTACCCTTTATCATAAGGATTTTGAAGGTACTATATCGTGATGTGCACACATAGACAAGGTTAATTTTGGTACCGATAAGGCGAGTTCCCAAAAGTTGCATTCAAGTGCTTATATCCTAGAAAAGAAAATTCTTCAAATAGGGTATCATTGGCATGTTATGATAGTGGCCTCTACATCAATACCACCAGGTGGTTCAACATGAGGGTAAAAATTTCAAAAAATCAAAAAAATCAAAAAATCAAAAAATCAAGAAAATAGTAAAAATAAAAATCATTCCTCCAACGAAAACCACTATGGTGGCACTTTTGGAAAGTACTATGATGAAAACCTAGAAAACATGCATCATGAGTAGAGTCAAGTGTTTATATGATCCTTCCCAAACAGAAGCATCTCATCCTTGTCATGATAAATCCAATGTTCCCTCCATCCATCCAATCTAGATTTATCCAGATATTCTCGTTTATCTTGATCTTGACAAAGATTCAGCATATACTTCAACTCTACTTATGGAAATTTTTTGACATAATCTTTACCATTTTATCTCATGGTCCCATAGCCCATATCTAGCATGATAAAACTCTATCAAAATCTTCACATATACATTACCTATCTTGGTTATCCATTGCACTACGAAGCATTGCTAGATATTGGGGGTAGGTTCTTGCACTCTTGTTTTCAAATAACTCTTGATCCATTTCTTATATCCCATAATGTGACATCAACATCATGATCTAAGTATCGTATACCTCAAATCTTATCAAAAATCCCAAAAACATTCATAAAACCTCATCAAAATCCAAAAACACTTGCAAAATCAAAAAATCAAAAAACATCAAAATCCTGTACAACTAAAATAAAAAAACATTCAAAAATTGTAAAGTCAAAATCCAAAACATCCAAAACACATCCAAAAACCCTAAAAAGGTCAAAACATCAAAAATCCAAAAATAGGAACATGTCGAACACGAAGTCTCTAAGCTTGAACGTAGGCAAGGCTATCATTGATGTGCCCCCGAGACACCCTAGGTCAGTCCTTTAGGAGTTTGTCATAATAAATTGACAATCCATCAACTGTTCGTTTCTCATTGCTAATAAGTCAAGTCATTCAAACTACGTGGTCTCTGTGTGTATAACATAGGCAAGGCTCATCTTTGATAAGCCCTCGAGGCCCCTAGGATAGTCTTTTAGGTTAAGTTCTTGGTCAATTTTTTTGAAAACCCCTATACATTGGAAAACATTGGAAAACTTTGAAAAAATACAAAAACATTTGAAAATTGAAAAGATCAAAACATTAGAAAACATTCAAAAGACCCAAACAACATGAAATATCTTAGAAGAAACCCTAAACAACCTCAAAAGATTGAAAACCAAAAAAATTCACATAAATTGTCAAAAAGACCAAAAACAACCTCAAAACATTTTCAAAAACACCAAAAAAATTAAAATATTCTAAAACAAGAAAAACCATCCATCTCATCTCTCTTTCACTAGCAATAACCTTCATCCATAATAAATCAAATCATCACCTTCAACCTTTGGCAAAACAAATAGAAAGATAGTGTCACAAGTCGTAAAGTGAGAACCTAGTTGCCAAAATCTAAAGTCTAAATCATAGATAAATGAGTCAGTGAAGTTTGTATCAATGACTTATCACACACCTCATGATCCTAATCAAAACATCTGATAACATGTCCTAGGATGCATCTTTCCTGCAATGGACATCAACATCAGAAATCACCTTAGCTATCTTAAACTGGCAAGAGATATAGATAACACTAACTGTTTGTCTTTGATCTTCTCTTCTAATTTATCTCAATGACCCATTCCAAGGACATCTCAATGATTTCTATCAAAATGATTTAGAGAGAAAGGAATGGGGCATTGATCATTATCTTTCATTTCCTGTACTTGTGGCTATTCTTGTAAAATAATCTTGGTGTATAATTGCTTAGTTGTGTGTAGGGAGGTTGTTTGGAGTAGATTGTTGACTATTGCATATGCTTTGGTCTGATATATTCTAAACTTCTAACCTACATTCTGATGAGGTTTCCATATGTCAAGGTGTGAACAAGAACTATCCTATCTGTTTCTAGAGTCAAAGTCCATCACACTAGATACAACGGCGTCTTGGTTATCAATACCTTGTTGCATCATGTCTATGTGTTATATCAAACATAAGGAATGACGAAAAATCTCAATCCTAAGATATGAGAAAACTCATCACTCTCATCACCTATCTAATATAGTCTCGATGCATCATGGACTTGTTGGACTTCTAAATCAATCTCAAAATCAATGGTCAATCCATTCATCTTATTCTTCTTATTCTTCTATCTTTACTAACAACTCTATCAAAGTATCAAATCTGTGTGATATATCAAAATGTACATGAGGCCACTTGTTACCTAATTAAGCTTTTAGCTTAATTAGGTAGAGCTAAGATAGCATTTATAACTAAAGATAAAAGGTACACATTGATTTCTACTTAAAGTTTCATTCATGTGCACAAAAGTATTATCAAATAAATTACATTTTATTATGCAAATGTGTACAAGAGAAAGATTTCATAAGCTTTGCATAAATGTTATATTTTATTGATAATCACAAATGTATGGTGTCCCACACAAGTCATGGGAATAACTATTTCAATACAATATAAGACATAAACTATACATTTGAAGAAATAGAAAAGAAAGAGCATATGAAAGGAATAGGGATACATCATTGTCTGAATAACAAACCTCAAGTTGAACTGCTACATCCTTGCTTCAATCCCTCTTGCTTGGTTGCTCCAGAAGTTGACCTGCTACTTCTTGAAATACCTGTAAGAGATTAGAAAAGTTCTATTAGAGCTTGGGATCCATATTATTTGAATATACTACATCAACAAATATATAGTCTACCCTTATAAGGAATTGAAATAATTTTTGCAGTAGCATAGATATCCAAAAAGCAAAAGAGTATCATCAATTATCATGAAGCACCATTGGAAGCTTTTAGCTTCACTATTTTTTATCTAACATGTTTGTTCACTGTGCAGGTATACGTAAAATTTTCATTGCTAGATTATTTTCATTTGGCATCATAGCATGTGGAGTAAAATGGGCTCCCACAAGGGTTGAGCTCAACATGCTGCCCTCTTGTGTTTTAAGAGGGGTAAGAATGCTACTTATCTCACTTGTCCACATTGAGTAGGTATTCATCACTCATGAGAGTGAGTTGGTAGATCACTGCCCTAAATGATAAATATCTACTTAATTGATTCACCATGCGAAAGGAAGCAGTGGTTTCAATCATGGAGATGGTCACATAATGGCATAGAGTGCACCTTGCATAATAGTCATACAAAGATTATTCGAAGGACAACCATTCTCATGGAAAAGATTTAGGAACACACCTATCAAGGGTGAAAATTATAGTTTGCAAATAAAGGACACACTTCAACAAGCAGACTTCATGAGGTAATACATAATGCTTGCCATCACATGACAGTGGCAGTCATTACTTGCATCAAAAGGACAACAAACAGTGAAAGAACAATCAACTTTGACTGTCAGGTAAGAGAACCAACAAACTTTGCTCAAAGACCAGATGCATGTGTAATCGCTATTCCATCTGGTGGAATGTATAGTGTTCTTTTGACTAATGACTTGAAGTTTACTAAAGATAATTTTAATAGACCTCATATAGTATGCAAAGGGAAAAGTGAAGTCTTCATGTGGCATATTTCTAATAGGAGTATTATAAAAATCACAGGGATAGTTTATGTGGATGGATCATGTCATAACAATTCCAAGTCAAAGTGGCATTAATAGTTATAAAGGACAAAGGACTTGAGATGAACTATTGTTATCGTCATATTAAGCATAGTCATTTATGACTCAAGCATCTTTATCCCACAATATAAAATACTTATTGAGGGACATGTATTATCTGTCAAGATGGAGTAAACATAGTTAAAGAATAGTCCAGTAGAATGATAGTCATAGGTTTTGAAATGACTATTGAGTATTGCAAAAGGTGTTTCACATTGTATGCATGGGAAACCAATATGAAAAGAATGAGAGATGCCTTGTCATCAAAATAGAAAGTAAATAGAGGACATCTATAAATTAATAAAGTGAATGAAATCATGAAAAAATAGTCAATAGTTATAGCCCATTTTAACAATACCTTCTTGAGTGCAAGGATAGTGCCATTTTAAGGACAATATAGAAGCATTCAAGGAATTCAAGCAATGATCAAGTGATAGTGCTTTCTTCAATGAGCACAATGAGGTAGTCAGTCCAGTGAAGATTGATCAACCTATACAAAATTGTGATAAACTTATGAAGCCTCATCATAGGTTTGCTATGTCATGTAGAAACACAAGATAACAATAATCCCTATGATAAGAGACTTATAGTAGGAGGATTACAATAGTGAGGGGTGTGTGCATTGAAACAAATGATTCTATGAACCAGAATCACTATTCCATAGCACATCAATAGAGTTGTTTCATTCTGAAAACAAAACCATAAAACAAGATATCTAAACTACTCAAACACATAAAATGCTCACTAAAACTAATCTCTATTGCACTCCTATCATTCAAGACTTTGTGCTTATATTTAAAATGTTCTCAGTAAAAGCATGTGCACAAAGAGCTATGATGAATGGAGATTCAAAATGAAAATGAAAATGTTCTAAATGAGAATGTAAACAAGCTAGATGCTGAAATTGAAATGCAAAGCAAAGATAATGGAAGAAGATGCAAAACGTAGAGATGCAAAATTTTCCTAGGGGAAAAATGAGAAGAGAGTCCTTTTTAAATAGGCATCTTTAGGGTGAATGCAAGTTGTGGAAGGAATGTGGGATAAAAGATTGGCTTGGAGGAAAAATACCCCACATGCATGAGATGGGTAAGATAAAAGATTGAAATGGATAAATGCATTTAGGTGGTAAATGAATAATGTAATGAATGTGTAATATTTTAATAGTTAAATGAATATCCAAATGCATGAAATGTGTAAATGCATTAATGTATGAATATTTTATAATGGATAAATTATTGTGAAAATGGGTTTAGTGAAAAATGATTATGGACTTGTAAATGATTTTATGAGATGAATGGATAAATGGATTTACACCAATGGATCAATAATGGATAGATTATTAAATAATTTAATGGAATATGCAAATGATATTTTAGTGATTAATGCATAAATGATAAATGATAAATGATCAAATGATTTTATGAATAATGCTTATAGATGCCTATAAATGCTTATAATATGAATACATGGTTATAATATGGAGATATGATTATAAGGGTGACCAATTGAAATATGCAATCAGTAAAAGTGATTACGAGGACAATTTTATGTGTCTACAAGGGGACTATGAGAAACAGTGAAAATGCCATTGGAGATAGAGGGAGCTTGAGTTTCAAACCTAGTACAAACCCTCATTTGTGCAAAGAAATGAAACCCAATACAAAGTAAAGCCACAACCATAGAACAAAGAGAATGTAAAACTCAAAGGGCCGAGAATAGAAGCAACAAGGAGTAAACCCATAATACAAAAGTGAAACCCTCAACACTAAAAGTGCAGACCCAAAATGAGTATGGAGGTTGAGTTTTACAAACAATGCCATGTCAGCCACAAAACTAGAAAACACAATAATGGAGTCACGACCTACAAAATAAGGGTAAATACAATCGAAATTTCCAAAAATTTCAAAGGAAATATAGAGTTTTTATCCTTTTTTACAAAAAAAAATGCAGAGTAATCAAGCACTTTTATCATTCTTTGTGACAAATGAATAGAAGTATAGATTTTCCTTCGCAGATTTTGAGAGAATCACAACATTTTTAGTAGAAAACAAAACATACCACGTGGCCCATTATGTGTCTACAGAAAAGTGTCGACAAAAGCTCCAAAGAAACTCCATCAGGTTCTATAAAAAACCTTTAATAGATCAACTGTGGCGACACTCAAAAGCACAGTGAAATGAAGGATTGCAAATGAAAGTGGAGAGTATTTTTCCCGCAGTTTTGTGTTAGGGTTTCCAAAACCCTAAGTTAGCCGATAAATAAAAGGAATTTTTGCCTTTGTTTTGAGTTTTCTTCTTCATAAACTAATTCCCATGTTATGTATTAGTGCCTTATTTTCCTCTTTGCGTAGTTTGAAAATCAAGTCAAAGGTCTCCTTTATCTTTGCAATTTTAAAACTGATTTGAAAATGTAAAAAAATATTATTGAAGTGATAATATACAAATCTCTTTGTTAATGTTATATAAATGCAAGATAAGAAGTGTTAGACTTCAAGAATAAGTCAAGGGGATATAGTTGAGTATTAATGTGCAAGTGCCAAGCATATAGGAGAATTTGAAGAAGTTGACAGACAAAGTGGAGAGAATATAGGGGTTGTTATGACTTGGTTATGGATGGAATTGAGAGTATCTTTGAGCAGTTTTTGATGCCTTTATGATAGGAGAGGTCAAGGCTTGACCTTTTCTTCATCTTTGAGCCTTTTTGGAGTGGGTTTAGGGGCTAGATTTTAGGCTTTTTGGTTATGCACGACCAAGGAAGTTTCTAGTTCCTATCTTTGTGCATCTTCTTTGCAAGCATAAGTAACTTGAAACAATAGTTAGTAGTTAGTTCTTTCTTCTTTTCAACATGTATTGTAGCTTATTTTGAAGCTCTTTCAAGAAAAAGATAGCATGGTAACTCAATCTTAGACATGTACAATAGTATGTAACACCTTTTTATCAAAGAAATTCAGTGTTTTTACCTTCTTAGAAGCTGTCTCATTGTGTGCAGTGTGTGATTGATGAATATTCTTGTGAGTTTTGATAATTCCTTTAATGTTTGTCTCATTTTAGCACCTTTAAGAAAAAGAAACATATATTTTTGTAGGTTGGAAGTTGTGCAGTGGTTCAAATAGCTATTTTAGTTGTGAAAGAACTCCTTTCATTCAAAACTATTAAGAGAACCAAGCCTCCTTGAAAAACACTTATGAATTAACACATAAAAATATCTAAGTTGTGTTAAGTTAAGTTGAGCTATTGAGAAAATTGTGTGTTAAAGCAGCAATATAGGTTCTAAGAAAACACTTTTGGTGCATCACCCTAGGAGTTAGTTTTCATTTTCATGTTTCTTCCTTACCCTTTTCTATGCAAAAACATTAGTTTAGTTAGTTTTAGGTGAGTACCATAAGAGACAACTTAATTTGGAGGTTATTTTATGCTTTAGGTAGCCCACAACCTAGAAAAGTTCCAATGTTTCACCACTACGCCGAGTTTACTCAGCAAGGGTGCACTATTAGGAGACAACATTTTTTGGCACGCTCGGTGGGACTAGTTTGATGAACTTGTCATCAAAATATTGAGAGATTTGGTGTTTCTCTTAGTTTTATCAACCTTTGGAGGCAGTAAAAGCAACACCATGGTGACTCTAATTACATATTAGCTGGTTTTTGCAGTCCAGATACATGTAACTAATGAGGTTGGTGGTACTTGCTAGTTTTCTATCATTCAAAAGTATTTTCTTAGCATCTAGTGACTCTATTTGGTTTTCTAACTCACATCCTAGTGTTTCAAGACCCTATTGTCTATATACATTCCAAATTTGTTATCTAGACTTTCCTATGCTTTATGTTTTACCCTTGCAAAGTCTAGTTATCAACACCTCAATGGTTATTCTCCTCCATTTCATGAAAATTCAGGCTTTTGGCTTCCAAACAACCCTTCTCATTGCAATCATCATTACCAGCGGGAGCATTTTCAAAATGCTCTTGCTTATCCTTGTTTGTAGCCTATTCATGCCTATATTCAACCTTGTGAAACCCATTATGCTCTAAATCAAACATGAAACCTCCCTAGTCAATCCCAAAATGATATTGATTTGGGTAGCATTAAGAGTTTGATGTTGGTTTTCCTAAGGCAAATTTTATAAATAGATTGAGAAACACTGTATAATATGCAACAGGAAGAGCTTGCTCATCAAGCTCATATTCATCAGAGGGAGGTGGAGGCACAAAGGTATGAAGAGGAATTCCTTGCTAGAGAAGTTGTAACTAAAGAAGAACAAATAAAGCACTTGCTTGCACAAGTATAGAGGTATGAAACCCAATCAACCCCTTGCATTCCTAGTTTAAAAATGCCAAACCTTGTTGAGGCCTTTCCTCTCATATCAGTCCAAAACTAGGAAGAGGAAAAGGTTGAAGAATCTAAGCCAATTAAAATTCCAAGTTTCAGGCAAGATAAAATTCTTAACTCTTCAAATCAACCCCTTAAGCTTGAAATTCCAAGTTTCACAATCCTTCATCCTTTGCAAGTTGAGGAAAGTAATCAGGTACAACCTAGTATAGTTGTACAGAGTAGCCCATTGATCAGGATAACTCACTCATCATGGAGAAGATTAGAAAAATAAATCCATTGCATTTAGTTGTAGAGTATTATAGATTAGAACATAAAAGGATTGAACAAGTAAAGACCTTTCAAGATGAATCCTTGAATGTTCTAACTAATCAACTTCCTTGTTTGGTAAAAGATGATGAAAATGTTTCAATAAGTCATCCAGGACAACAGGAGGAGTTTTCTGAGGTAAGAGAAGAACAACTTGCACTTGGTACACTTGCACATGAGGTGGATGAGAAGAAATTAGATTTGTTGCAAGAGGGTGATGAAAATAATCAAATAGGACAAGTTGAAAAGGAAGTAGCAAGGGTTGAATGTGAAATGTTGACTATTTTGTTTGATGGACTCCCATCTTTTGTTGAATATGAGAATATTTCTATGTCAACAAATCATATGAGAACAAAATGAGAATCAAGGAGGTGGTGAGAAGGAAGAATCTACCTTGTGGTTTGATGGGCTTCCTTCTTTGGTTGAACAAGATGAAGGCTTGCACATGTTGACATCAACATCAATTTTGGAACAACTGAAAGAAAAATAATCTTAATGAGGTATTGGTATACCAAGAGAAAAGTGAGGATAACACTGCTTTTAAGCTTGTGAATGTTGACATGCATGAGGAGAATAAACTACAAGTTGGGGAAAACATGTTTTCTAGCATCATTGAGGATTTTTGCTCAAATCTTGATGCCAAGATAACACTTTCTGAATCAAGAAATTGTGAATAGCACAAAATAAAAGATGAAGTAGCTTTCTTTCTGTTTGAACAACATGAACTAAAACATGTCAATCTGCATGACGTTAAGGAAGTAGTCTAAGAAAAGGAAACCATCATGGAGAGTTATGGATTCACTCTTTCTAGAGGATGCCCAATTAGGCATCTAACCAGAATGGAGGTCAACAAGAATATTCCTATCTTGCTTGCACCCAAGCATGTAGGTACAACTAAGGAGGAGCAGATTCAAGTCACTTTTAACCTTAGGATAGGAATGTTTATATTCCATATGAAAAGGTTAGTGAACTTGTGTATGTTCTTCAAGAGGTATTGCAACTCTTTGTTGAGTTTCTATCCATGTTTCATCTCTTTCTAGTTGTCCTCAAGCATGGAAAACATTGTAAATTCTATAGAAAAGGAAACTACTTCACCCAACCAGTGAATGGTTTTGTTTGAGTTTAGTGTCTTTCTTGGTTAGTGTAGAGTAGGGTTAGTTTTCCATTCCTCCAAGTGTTGTTTTGCACAGTTAGTTAGTTTGATCTGAGTCTTTTGGTAGGATGAATAAGATTTGAAGATTTTATACATTGTTTTGGATGAGTTACAACAGTATGGAAGACCGTTTCTTAAGTCTTGTCAGGTTCCTTTTGACTATGTGCCCAATAGATAAGTTCAAGCAACTAGTCTAGGATGCTTAGTAGGCAAGCATATATCAGATGTCACAAAAAATGTTACCTAATTTAGCTTTTAGCTCAATCAGGTAGAGCTGAGATAACATCTACAATAAAAGATAAAAGGTAACATTGATTTCTTCTTAAAGTATCATTCATATGCACATAAGTATTATCAAATAAATTGCATTTTATTATGCAAATGTATACAAGAGAAATATTTCATAAGCTTTGCATAAATGCTATCTTTTATTGATAATCACAAATGTATGGTGTCCCACACAAGCCACGAGAATAACTATTTCAATACAATATAAGACATAAACTATATATTTGAAGAAATAGAAAAGAAATAGCATATGAAAGGAATAGGGATCTATCATTGCCTGAATGATGAACCCCAAGTTGAATTGCTACATCCTTGTTTCAGTCCCTCTCACTTGGTTGCTCCAGAAGTTGACCTCCTGCTGCTTGAAATTCCTACAAGAGATTAGAAAAGTTGTGTTAGAGCTCAAGATCCATATTCTCTACATATACTACATCAACAAATATATAGTCTACCCTTATAAGGCATTGAAAAAGTTTTTGCAATATCATAGATATCCAGAAAGCAGAAGAGTATCATCAATTATCATGAAGCATCATTGGAAGCTTTTAGCTTCACTGTTTTTTATCTAACATGCTTGTTCACTGTGCAGGTATGGGTGAAATTTTCATTGCTGGATTATTTTCATTTGACATCATAGCATGTGGAGTAAAATGGGCTCCCATAAGGGTTGAGCCCAACATGCTTCCCTCTTGTGTTTTAAGAGGGATAAGAATGTTACTCATCTCACTTTTCTGCATTGAGCATATATTATTCATCACTCATGAGAGTGAGTTGGTAGATCACTATCCTAAATGTCAAATATCTACTTAATTGATTCACCATGAGTAAGGAAGCAGTGATTTCAATCATGGAGATAGTCATATAATGGCATAGAGTGCACCTTGCATAACATTCATACAAATATTATTCGAAGGACAACCATTCTCATAGAAAAGATTTAGGAAGACACCTATCAAGGGTGAAAAGAACAGTTTGTAAACAAAGGAAACACTTCAACAAACAAACTTCATGAGGTAATACACAATGCTTGCCATCACATGATAGTGGCAACCATTACTTGCATCAAAAGGACAACAAATAGTGAAAGAAAAATCATCTTTGACTGTCAAGTAAGAGAACCAACAAACTCTGCTCAAAGACTAGATGCATGTGTAATCGCTATTCCATTTGGTGGAATGTACAATGTTCTTTTGACTAATGACTTGAAATTTACTGAAGATAATTTTGATAGACCTCATACAATATGCAAAGGGAAAAGTGAAGTCTTCATATGGCATATTTTTGATTGGATTATTATAAAAATCACAGGGACAGTTTATGTAGATGGATCATGTCATAGAAATTACAAGTCAAAGTGGCATTAATAGTTATAAAGGATAGAGGAGTTGAGATGAACTATTGTTATCATCATATTAAGCATAGTCATTTATGACTTGCAACTCAAGCATCTTTATCCAAAAATACAAAATTCTTATTGAGGGACATGTATTGACTGTCAAAATGGAGTAAACAGAGTTAAAAAATAGTCCAGTAAAATGATAGTCATAGGTTTTGAAATGAATATTGAGTATTGCAAAAGGTGTTTCACACTGTATGCATGGGTAGCCAATATGAAAAGCGTGAGAGATGCCATGTCATCAAAATAAACAATAAATAAAGGACGTCTATAAATTAATAAAGTGAAAGAAATCATGAAAAAATAGTCAATAGTGATAGCCCATTTCAACAATACCTTTTTGAGTGCAAGGACAATGCCACTTTAAGGACAATATAGAAGCATTCAACGCATTCAAGTAGTGATCAAGTGACAGTGCTTTAGAACTTCAATGAACACAAGGAGGTAGTCAGTCTAGGAAGATTGATCAACCTATACAAAATTATGATAAACTTATGAAGCCTCATCATAGGTTTGTTATGGCCTATAGAAACACAAGATAACAATAATCCCTATGATAAGGGACTTACATTAGGAAGAGTACAACAGTGAGGGGACTGTGAGAAACAATGAAAATGCCATTGGAGAAGAGGGAACTCAAGATTCAGACCAAGTACAAACCCTCATTTGTGCAAAGAAATGAACCCAATACAAAGTAAATCCATGACCATAGAAGAAAGAGAATGTGAAACTCAAAGGGTCGAGAACAGAAGCAATAGGGAGTAAACCCAAAATAGAAAATTTAAACCATCGACACTAAAAGTGCAGACCCAAAATGGGTATGGAGGCTAAGTTTTACAGTAAACACCATGTCAACCACAAAACTAAAAAATGCAATAATGGAGTCACGACCTACAAAATAAGGGTAAATACAATCGACATTTCTAGAAATTTCAAAGGAAATATAGAGTTTTTATCCTTTCTTACAAAAATTTCAAGGTGTAAAGTGATAATACAGAGTAATCAAGCACTTTTATCATTCTTCATGACAAATGAATAGAAGTATGTATTTTCCTTCGCATATTTTGAGAGAATCACATCATTTTTAGCAGAAAACAAAACATACGACGTGGCCCAGTATGTGTCTATAGAAAAGTGTCGACAAAAGCTCCAAAGAAACTCCATCAGATTCTAAAAAAACCTTCAATAGCTCAACCATGGTGGCACTCAAAAGCACAGTGAAATGAAGGATTGCAAATGAAAGTGGAGAGTGTTTTTCCTGTAGTTTTGTGTTAGGGTTTCCAAAACCCTAAGTTGGCTGATAAATAAAAGACATTTTTTCCTTTGTTTTAGGTTTTCTTCTTCATAAACTAATGCCCATGTTATGTATTAATGCCTTATTTTCCTCTTTGCGTAGTTTGAAAATCAGTCAAAGGTCTCCTTTATGTTTTTAATTTTAAGACTAATTTGAAAATGTAAAAAAAAGTTATTGAAGTGATAATATATAAATCACTTTGTTAATGTTATATAAATGCAAGATAAGAAGCGTTAGACTTCAAGAATAAGTCAAGGGGATATAGTTAAGTATTAATATGCAAGTGCCAAGCATATAGGAGAAGTTGAAGAAGCTGACAAACAAAGTGGAGAGAATATAGGGGTTGTTTTGAATTGGTTTTGGAGGGAATTAAGAGCATCTTGGAGTAGCTTCTGATGCCTTTATGATAGGAGAGGTCAAGGCTTGAACTTTTCTTCATCTTTGAGCATTTTTGGAGTGGGTTTTGGGGCTAGAATTTAGGCTTTTTGGTTATGCACGACCAAGGAAGTTTCTAGTTCCTATCTTTGTGCATCTTCTTTGCAAGCATAAGTAACTTGAAACAACAGTTAGGAGTTAGTTCTTTCTTCTTTTCAACATGCATTGTAGCTTATTTTGAAGCTCTTTCAGGAAAGAGACAACATTGTAACTCAATATTAGACATGAACAACAATATGTAACACCTTTTATCAAAGAAATTCAGTGTTTTTACCTTCTTAGAAGCTATCTCATTGTGTGCAGTATGAGATTGATGAATATTCTTGTGAGTTTTGATAATTCCTTTAATGTTTGTCTCATTTAGCACCTTTAGGCAGAAGAAACATATATTTTTGTAGGTTGTAAGCTATGTAGTTGTTCAAATAGCTATTTTAGTTGTGAAAGAACTTTCCTTCAAAACTATTAAGAGAACCAAGCCTCATTGTAAAACACTTATTCATTAACATATAAAAATATCTAAGTTGTGTTAAGTTAAGCTGAGCTATTGAGAAAATTGTGTTAAAACAACAATATAGGTTCTAAGAAAACACTTATTGGTGCATCACCCTAGGAGTTAGTTTTCATTTTCATGTTTCTTTTTTACCATTTAATCTATAAAAACATTAGTATAGTTAGTTTTAAGTGAGTACCATAAGAGCCAGCTTACTCTGGAGGTTCTTTTCTACTTTAGGTAACCCACAACCTAGAAAGGTTCCAATGTTTCACCAATAGGATGAGTTTACTCAACAAGGGTGCACTATTAGGAGACAACACTACCCATGGCCGATGATTGTCTATATACATCATCAAATCTATCTACATCAAATATCTGTGCTTTCTAGTCCACTCTGAATTGAATTGACCCTGAACATTTTTCAAGAAATTAACCCAAAATTCAAAATTTTTGTTCGATTTCTCGAGGGGTTAGGGAACCAGCTTATTCCTTCTACTGGGGAAATAGTGGGGCATCCAAAAATCATATATTTTTTGATTCGTGCAATAGTTTTAATCTGAAAAACATCATTCCTTGAACCAATGTAACATGTACCTCGATTCAAAGAGGGGCAAAATGTAGACACTTAAAAATGTCCTGAATGATATCACACACTTGAATCTGATATAATAACACCATTTCATCCTAAAACCTATCCTCTTTTCACTTGATTGATTAAATTAGCCTAGCTATTTAATTAATCACATCATTTTCATCTATTAATCTAATTGACCTAATTAGGTTAATTCACCCCCTTTTGCACTAACCTTTCGTCCTCTTAAATTGGATAAATTAGATTATTTAAATTAATCCCTAAGTCTTGTTTAATTAAATAACCCTAAGCTATTTAATTAAATATCATATCACTTTCTCCTTTTTCATTAAATCATTTATTTAGTGAATATCATTTAATTCCCCTAATTTGCATAATTGAAACATTGTTTTAATTATCAAATTATTAATTAAATCTAATCCTCCCATTTGTAAGGGAATATTCCTCCCTTACACATTCCTTCAAAAAGGTGTTAAAAGGCATAGGACAATTGAGAAGGGGGGTGAATCAATTGTCAGAAAATTCAAACTTAAAACTTCAACACTTATCAATTTCACAACCACACTATTCTGTTATTAAGTATGAGCATGAAACACAAATAACATAAAGTAAATCAACACAATGAACACCATATTTTTATGTGGAAAACCCAATGAGGGAAAAACCATAGTGAGGATTAACTCACAATATAAATAGTTTCAAAACTGAATATATAAGGCTTACTGCCAAGGGATCACTTCCTTGAATAGGACTTACTGTCTATATACAAAAGCTCACTGCTTACAAGGGAGGCTCACTTCCTACAAAAGATTCACACAACAAATTTGGGCTTTACAACCAAAATGAACTGAGAATGATGCACCTAACAAGTGTTGATGCAGTTATGGTGATGCTTAATAGATTGACTTGACACACTTCATCATTTTTGCTCTCCTTCACTTTCACATTCACTACTGCTTCATCGATTATACATACAATCACACGCCTTCAAAAACCATCCAACACACACATATATATACTTGATCTATCTACAAGCATCAATTAGGTCAGCCTAATTAGATGCACTTTTTATTTACCAAAAATACCAGCTGTCGGCTTCAAGTATTCACAAAATTTTCCCAAATAGAAATTTAAATGCTTAATACACTATATCATGTTAGTATAGACCTAAGATAGGTTGCACATATATTTGCATAACAAAATTAATTCACCATATTACAACTAATCTAAAAAGTCGACTAGAAATAGGCTTCATAGCAAAAATAAATCAATTAGAATAATGCCAATATGTCGTACAAGCACCAGAGCATAAGAAACTTGAACATACATTCCTTCAACAACTATAAATAGTTTCCCAAAGATGCAAGCAGTAACTGTCAACTGTAGAGGATTGCACACTAGAATATCGAAGAGTGCAACTCGAATACCGGTTTAGATACCAGACCAAAATACCAGATCAAGCACTGACTTAGACTTGCGATCACAACATGGTGACATAAATGACAACACAAAACTGTAGAGATAATCATTCTTCTTTGTTCTTCCAACAATCTCCCCCTTTGTCATTGATGGCAACATTTGCCAAAGAAAATATTCAAAAAATCTCCTCCAATCTTTCCCAACCTTCCAAATCTCTCCCCCTTTGACATCAATGGTAAAGGGTGACCAAAAAGATGTAAACATGGTGACATCAAAATTGCAAAAAGATTCCAATTCTTCAAAAAAAACTTCCATCCAACCAAAAATTTTCAAGAATTCAACAACAATTCAATTTTCTTCATCTTGTTCAAATTCCCTTTTTTCTTTTATTCTTTGCCAAAACAAACAAAACAACAGAAATTGAACATTCAGGATTCTAGTAAAAATGACATTCTTCACCTCAAACACCTTCTTGTATCTTCTTTGATAACTGGATATAACTTCTTCTAGTTAAATGTAGTTGAATCCATTCTTGTGCATATGCTTTCCAATAGGACCAACAGAGTAAACGATGATGACCAATATGAGTACTATCTTTCACAATCTTTGCATCAATAAGAATTCTAGAAAGATGGTATAACCGGACCTCAACAATCTCCTTAAGGAGCCAGAAAGTCTTCGCCACATCATCTCTTTGTCTCTGTACAACAATTAGTTCAACTTGCAATTCACCAACTCTCAACCTTTGTTTCCCTTCTTTTTCTTCAAATATATCAAAGTTCTTTATGATGTTGTTCACCTCAGATTCAATTGCTTCAATTCTACTTCTGAAATTGTCTACTGCAGCAGGCCACCAAAGATAGTATTTGTAGATATATGATATTTCTTTGATGCATTTCTTTGTTTCCATGATAAGTTTGGATAATCTTTGCTTAGCTTTAGTACATCTCTTTTCAACCAAGGCTTCAAACTTACGTCCTTCCAGAACTTCAAGCAACATTCTTTCTTCAATAATCTCAACTAAGTTCTTTGGTAAGGAGTCAGAAACAATTGATACATCAATACCTTTTCGAAGTAGATATTCTACTAGAGCGTCATCAATTTTTAGTTTGTCAACAGGAGAGGCTGCATTCTATATCTCGCCAATCTTCTTCATCTTTCCTTTGACCAAAATAGACTAGATGCCATTTGGATAAGAGGATTCAGATCCAGGAAAATATTATTTTTCTTTCTCTTTTGAAAAGACAATGATGTCTTTAGTTGTAGCTTTTCTTTTCTTTGATTTCAGAGGGGAATCACTAATGATAGCTTCTGATTCTCTTTTACCAGAGGATAAACCCACTTCAAACTAACTCAGTGCTGACATACCGGAGCATAGAGTTGCTCTTAAGGCTGTGAAATATGATTTGCACACACTTACATTGTCTTCCAATGATTCCAAGTATATGTAGACTTGTTTCTCAATAGGAATGTTAGATTCCCACACAACATTTTCTTTTCTTGGTAGGGAGCTCAAAAAGTAAAAGACCAAGCACACAAGCAAAGATCAAAACCAAAAGGGATAACCCTCAATCATCAAAATTCAGGCATTTTCAAATAGATTTTCAAGTAATAGGCTACACAAATCAAACTTTTTTCTTTCCTTAACCATCATATGTGCAATATAAACTACAATAGCCGATGTTGAGCCTTATGATTTCTAAAATAGATTTTGTAAGAAACATTGTACACAACATACCTTACAACCGAATCCACAAGAGTGTTTATCAATAGAGCTCGTGGGTCTTTGTTAATTCCAGTAAGTTCCTCCACATCTTTGTATTTCACAGTTTTCTTTCTAGGAAGATCCCCAATACTGCATAAGCCAGTAATCGCTTCGATCGCTTCCTTCGTAATTAGGTAGGGTTTTTCCAATACAATGCTACCATTCTTGAAACAATTCAACAAAAACAAAATAAACTCTTTATCAGAAAACCAAGGAAATTCTCCCCACAAATCCATACCTAGGGTTTTTATGCTCTGTAATTTGTTTTCCTTCAGCCCTAGTTCCATTTATTTCATCTTTCTATATCAAATTCTTCCAATTCAAATCCTTTCAGCTTCAGTGGAATTTCGCCACTCGATCCTCTATCCATTTCCACACTTTCTTAAATTCGTTAATGATTAATCAAAACTCCTTCATTTTCCTTCTTCCCTTTTTCAAACTGAGAAATGATTCCTGATTACCTATGACAATTTCTTCGAATTCCCTTTAGAATTGTTTCAAACTACTTCAAGATCACTTCAAGGCACTTTTCAAGCTCTTCAAATGCTCAACTAATAAAAAAGGCTTACAAATTTCATCTTATACACCATCGATTTTCCCTAAGACACATTAAACGTGATAGACATCAAAAAGCTACTAAAAAAATTCTTCTCAATACAAAAAACCCTAATTCGGTTCACAAATTATTATGTCAACATGTTTTCTTCCGGTTCCTTTTTCAAAACCTTTGATTCTTCATTCTTCACATTCCATCCTCGTGCCAGCCTCTAACACACCATTTTTCTAGGGGGTTTTTATAATTTTCTGATAATGCTCCCCCTAAGACCATGCTAGGTCTAATTCCCAGAGGAATTGTCTGTACCAGATGAGGGCACATACACATCATTAGTTTCATGCTTTTCTTCTTCTTTCTTCTTCCATATCTTATTCATTGCTTGCTTCATCTCTTCTTTGTCGATCTTCTTTACTAGATCATTCTTCTCTACCAGAGCATACTGCTTTCCTTTCTTACTTTTGAAAACCTTTGAGATATGTCCTGGTTTTTTTCAATTATAGTAGATAACATTTTTTGATTAGTCTGACCTCCATTACTTCTCGATCTACATTGATTTGCTCTGTGTCCAAATTTGTTACATGTCTAGTAGTAGCTATTAAAGGGTTGATTCATTTTTCCTCCATTAAACATGTTCATTATCACTTGAATGATCATTCTCACCTGAGATCTGCATTCAGTAGCTTTATGTCCAACCTTCTTACATCCAAAACATTTTCCAGTGAAGGGAATATAAAACTAGTTCTTCTTACACCTGCATTATGTTTCCTTGTGACCATATTTATTACAGGAAAAACAAATACCATTGAAAGAGGGATACCTTTATGCATTAGGCTATCTCATAGGCGGTCTACTTGTAAAATTTCTTGAATTTCTTTTCTTCTTCCCTTTGTCCTGAGTCATTTGATTGTCCTTAGAACTTTCACTTGCATCATTTCCCAAGCCAACTTTGTCTTTACTTGGTTTCTGTCAAGCAAGTAATTCTCCAAGCTTATCGAAACTAGATCTGAAATTATTCTCATAGAGTTTTTCCTTTTCTAGTTCTACTCTCAAGTTTACTACCTCCTGTTCAAGTTTAGAGCATTCATCATATTTTTTCTACACCATTGTATTTAGACATTCTTCAATTCTCTTATTTCTTTCATACTACTTTTAGTCCACTATCTCTTTGAGCGACCCTCACTTTACTTTGTGGTGTCTTTCCTTTGAATCTCTCTTTTACCTGTTCCAACTTCTAGATTATCTTATTTTTCTTCATCAAGATTCTCTTTCTCAGATCTATGTTTTCTTCCACTTTGTCAAGATCTCTGCGAGTAGTCTAAACTCCTCCTTGGTCATTCATTTTTGTCTCTAGTACCCCTGTTATCGATTTTCCGAGACTGTGTTCGATACCTCAATTGTAAAATGCATGGGATAACGAGGGTAGGGTGAATCGCTTGTCACAAAATTCAAACTTAAAACTTCAACACACTTTTCAATTCCTTTATATCCACACTATTATGTTTTTGCTTGGCATGAGCATGAAACAAAATAACATAAAGTAAATCAACATAATGGTTCACCTTAGATTTTTACGTGGAAAACCCAATGAGGGAAAAACCACAGTGATGATTAAATCACAATATAAAGTAATTTCAAAACTGAATATATAAGGCTTACTGCCAAGGTCTCACTACCCTGAATAGGACTCACTGTCTAGATACAAAAGCTTACTGCTTACAAGGGAGGCTCACTGCCTACAAAAGATTCACACAACAAAATTAGGCTTCACATCCAAAATGAACTAAGAATGATGCACCTAACAAGTGTTGATGCAGTTTCGGTGATGCTCAATAGATTGACTTGACACACTTCATCATTTTCACTCTCCTTCACTTTCACATTCACTACTACATTGATCATACATACACTCACACACCTTCAAAAACCGTCCAACACACACACACACATATATACTTGATCTATCGACAAGCATCAATTAGGTTAGCCTAATTAGATGCACTTATTATTTACCAAAAATACTAACTGTCGGCTTCAAGTATTCACAAAATTTTCCCAAATAGCAATTGAAATGCTTAATACGTTATATCATGTCAGCATAGACCTAAGATATGTCACATATATATCCACATAAAAAAATTAATTCACCATATTACAACTAATCCAAGAAGTTGACCAGAAATAGGCTTCATTGCAAAAAGAAATCAATCAGAATAATGCCAATACGTTGTATGAGCACTAGAGCACAAGAAATTCTGAACATACATGCCTTGAACAACTATAAACAGTTTCCCAAAAATGCAAGAAATAACTGTCAATTGTGGAGGATTGCAGACTAGAATACCAGAGAGTGCAACTTGAATACCGGTTCAAATACTGGACCAAAATACTGGATCAAGCATTGACTTAGACTTGCAATCACAACATGGCGACATCACTGACAACACAAAACTATAGAGATAATCATTCTTCTTCGTTCTTCCAACAAAAGGGAATATTCTCATGGAATATTCCCTCTTCTTTGGACAATTAAAATTTGGTTTTAATTAACTAAATATCTAATTTCCCTCACCCATGAGAATATTCTTTAAGAATATTCTCTTTCTTCACTCATTTGAAAAATGGAATATTCCTTTTTATAACAAACTTTCAACAAATCTTCTTGTGCAAGTTTTGAAAGTGTGTTTGTTTGGATGAATGTAAGCCCTTGATTAAATATCATCTTGCATTCTCAACCCTTGATAGGAATCCATAATCCATGCCTCCATCTTGACTATTGAATGATTCTTTCAATCTTGACCATTAATTCCATTTTCTTATTCTATAAATAGAGCTTGCATCTATTGAATAGGGATCCATCTTTTAATAGTAAACTTATGCTATTAAAACCACTCTTGTTTGCATACACATTTAGCACATATATAGATTTTTTTTAGTTTAAATCTTGCATTATTAGCTTAGAGCATCCATTAATGGCTTCCATGGTAACTTAGGCGCACCCATTTAGCATATTTTGAAACTAGGGTTTTAATATTTCGAATCTTGTATTCATTTAGAATAGCTTTTCATACACTCACATCGATCATCTTAGCTTTTATCCTTTTAAAATATACTTCATCATGTTTTTCAACACATCTTTCATCAGTTTCATCGATTCTCTTCAATAGAATCGATCGAAACAAGCTCATTATCCAAGGGATTGGGAAAGGGTCGCCATTCCACATCAATGCATCACCACTCCCATAATAGGATAAGTTTCAATGGCTTAGAATAGATGTTTGTGAAGCTTTCATATTTTAATATGTTAGTTTCAATGGCTTCTTAGCTTAGTTTACATTGAATGATCTTATTGGATTGATGTTTAGTGGCTTAAGTATGCTTCAAATCCTTATGGATCAAGTGTAGTTAACCTATACTATGCCATCAGTCACAATTTGAATAAAGTATTATTATTCTTTATAAACAATGAATGAGACATTTCATATTAAATTGAATATATAATCTCAATGGTAATTAATTAGAGTTTAAAATAAAAAAATTATATCTAATAATGTATACATTACATTAAATTATTGTGTTTCTAAAGATTTGAGTCTTTCTTCCTCAACTTTCCTTTTGGTGAGTAACTTCCTTGTTTTTATTTTCATAACATACGTATGAAAATAGTGGTGTGGTTTTGAGTCCATCCAAAGATTTAACACTTGATATAGCAATTGCAAATATAGCTTTTTCTCTTAGTCTTATTGTTGTATTATGGAGCTCGATTAGACTTGATGATTTAATTTTCCTCATTATTCACCATTATTTTAAAAAATAATTTGTTGCACTTTTGTATTTAAAAATATAGTTAAAGATTGTTAATAAAATGATAGAAATAAGCGATTATAAATATTTAAAATACAATTAAAAGAAAGATGGAAAAAAGTTATGTAACGACCAGAAATAAGGAGTTATTGTTGCATGAAGGAAAACCAAAAGTCACATTTGGATTCCAAGAAATTGTACATGCACGGGAAGGTGAATAGCCACACATTTTTTGAGTTTTCATGGCTGTTGTGCATGAAAAATGTGAGAAGGTTGTGGGTTAGTGGTTGGAAAAATGTAGGAGAAGCAGTACATGCAACAAAGGATTGGTAAAAATCGACAACATTGTTGCAAGTTGCAATAGTTGCTGCAAGTCTTTATAAATGTTATTTACTAGTAGATTAATATATATTGGACTCTCTATTGGTGGATGTAGCTCAGATTGGGGTGAACCACATTAAATCTTTGTGTTATCTTATCGCTGCAATTTTATTTATGTGTGAATTGATTCAATTGTGCATTAAATTAAATCTACATTTAATTGGTATTATTTGCTTGTAAAATATAACAAGTGGTATCAGAGCAGGTTGTGTTTAGTTATCCTCTATAGGAATGTTTCACGATTGAGTGAGAGTCTCACAATTGAGTCGAAGTAATGGCAGAAGAGGGTAAATTCAAAGTAGAAAAGTTCAATGGGTAGAACTATCAGTTATGGAAGATGCAGATGGAGAATTATCTCTATCAAAAGGATTTATGGAAATCATTGAAAGGGAAGTCCAAGGAATCGTCAACAATGTCTGATGAGGATTGGGATATTATAGACAAAAAGGCACTTGGCAATATTCGATTATGCTTGGACCAATCAGTAGTGTTTAATATTTTGAAAGCGAAGACAACTGCATAGTTGATGTAGACCCTGATGAAATTATATGAAAAGCCTTTAGCTTTGGACAAGGTATTTATTATGAAGCATTTATTCAATATGAAAACGATAGAAGGTGGGTCAACTGTTGATCATTTAAATGAATTCAATATGATTACTAGTCAATTAACTTTTGTAAATGTTAATTTTGATGAAGAAGTTAGAGCTCTTTTGATTGTGTTTTTTTCTTGAAAGTTGGAATAGTTTGGTAATGGCAGTTAGTAATTTTGTTTCTGGTTCAAATATGTTAAAGTTTGATGATGTTTTTGGTGTTATTTCAAGTGAGGAAATTCATAGGAAAAGCTCAGGTGGAACATCCACATCAGACAATGTTTTGAATGTAGAAAGTGAGGGTAGAACAAAGGAGATATGAAATTTTTTTGGAGGTTGTGAGAATTCATGAGGAAAATCAAAGGACAAGAGGTCCCAATCTAGAGGAAAGAATAATTGTTGGTACTGTGGGAAGCCAGGTCATTTAAAGAAATATTACTGGTCTTAGAAGAATAAGGAAGAAGACAAAAATGAAGGCAATAAGGAAGAAAATATGGTAAGTAATAAATTTGAAGGTGATGCTTTGATTTTATGCCTTGATGATGCTGATGATTCTTGGGTGTTAGATTTAGGGGCTTCATTTCATGCTATGCCCCATAGAAGTTATTTTTCTTGATTATGTCTAAGGGGATTTTGAGCTAGTTTATTTGGGAGATAACAACCATTGTCAGATTTTTGGAAAGGGAAGAATCGAGATTAAGTTTTAGAATGGGGATCATTGGCTACTACAAGAAGTAGGGCACATTCCAAGGTTTTATTTAGTAGAAATTTATTTTTTGTAGGGTGTAGCTAGGTGATGAAGGCTATGTTGTTACATTTAATGATAAAAATTGGAACAACATTTAATGATAAAAATTGGAAGGTTACAAAAGGGGTCTTAGTGGTAGCAAAAGGTGTGAAAGTAAGCACCTTATATCTTTGTATAGGTCATATTGTTCCTTCTACTTTAGTTGTTGCAAATAAAAATCAACTAAGAATAGATGTTGTGGGTTAGTAGACATAAAATCAGACAGTTGTTGTGGGTTCAGAAACAACACTGTGGCATAATAGGCTTGGGCATATGAGTGAAAAATTTATGAAAGTACTTCATTCAAAGAATGTTTTACTAGGTCTAAAATGTGTTAATATGGATCTCTATGAAATTTGTGTGTATGGAAAACAAAAGAGAGTTAGTTTTCTCAAAGATAGGAAGTTAAAAAAAGATGATAAATTGGAGCTTGTGCATATGGATGTATGGGGACCAGCTCAGGTATCTTCTCTCATAGCTCTTGGTATTATGTTAATTTTATTTATGACACAACTATGAAGGTTTGGATTTATTTCCTTAGGAAAAAATCTGATGTATTTGAAACATTTAAAAATTGGAGAAGCTTGGTTGAGAATGAGACGGGTAAAAAGTTAAAATGTCTTAGATCTGATAATGGTGGTGAGTATTGTAGAAAATAATTTGAAGATTATTGTTCCTCTAATGGAATTCGTAGGCATAAAACAATTTCAAGGACTCCACAGGAAAATGGAGTGGTTGAGCGCATGAAGAGAACAATAATGGAGCATGCATGGACTATGAGATTGCATGTTGGGCTACCTTTAAACATGTGGGCAGAGGTTGTAAAAACTATTGTTTATTTAATTAATAGAGGTCCTTCTAATACTTTGGGTTGTGGTATTCTAGAGGAAGCATGAACAGGTAAGAAGGTGAGTTATTCTTTTCTCAGAACCTTCAATTGTGAAGTATTTATACATGTAGATTCTAAAAATAGAACCAAGTTGGAAGCTAAATCAAAGAAGTGTATATTTTTTGGATATGGAGTTGATGAATTTGGTTATAGGATTTAGGATTTTGAAAATAAAAAAATTATGAGAATAAAATATGTCATATTCAATGAGAAGGTGTTATGCAAAGATCAGTTGTAGTAGCATGAGAAGAAAGAAAATGATTATATAGTGTTGGATGAAACTCTAGATAGCGATGTTCATGTGGTTCCTCATGCTCCACAACAACTACAACAAAAAATACCACAAAATCCAATGGATGTTAGATAGTCATTAATGATAAGTAGACCTCCAAAAATATTTTCTCCCTCTTTGTATTCTATTGTATTGACTGATGCTAGTGAAATGGAATGTTATCATGAGGCTATGCAAGTGGATGCCAATGTTCAATGGGAGCATGGAATGGAAGAAGAAACAAACTCCTTATTGAAAAATCAAACCTAGGAATTATGCAAGTTTCTTGGAGGTAAAAATGCTTTACCAAACAAATGGGTTAATAGGTTGAAAGAGGAAAATGGAGGTAAGAAAAGATTTAAAGCTAGGTTAGTTGTAAAAGGATTTGAACAAAAAATGGCATTGATTTTGAGGAGATTTTTTCTCTGATTGTTAAAATGACTTCTATTGTACTATTTTAAGAATTGTGTCTGCTGAAGATTTGCATTTGAAACAACTCGATTTTAAAACAACCTTTCTCCATGGTGATTCAGAAGAGGAAATATATATGGAACAAACACAAGGTTTTGATGTTAGAGGTAAGGAGAAATTAGTGTGCAGGTTGAAAAAGAGTTTCTATGGCTTGAAACAAGCACCTCGACAATGGTATGTTAAATTGGATAGTTTTATGGTTAAGTAAGGCTATAGTTGTTGTAATTTAGACCATTGTGTTTATTTTAAGAGGTTAGATGATGATAACTACATTATTTTTTATGTTTATATCACTAGTAGAATTTGGAAA
>VDFB02024652.1:0-32935 GCA_007258455.2 Sequoia sempervirens | reverse complement strand
TTGAGAAAAGAGCAGTTAAGCGAGCCTGAGGTATGGTTGTTAATTGCTATTAATTTTCAGCAAGAGATTTCGGCCAAGTTGTTGATCAATTTGCAAATGATGGAGGCAAGAATTGTTGATAATATGGCTAACTGTGATGAATTTTTGGAGTTGCTGACGAGTGTAGAAATCTTTGCAATTGAATTGGATGTTGGGGTAGTTAAACAAACATGGAGAAACAAGATTGAGAAAGGAGTTGTGAATATTTTTAAATGTGACTTCTTGGATTTTGTTGCTTGAGTGTTTACTAAATCAGAAATGATGATACAAAGAATAAGCTCGTGTGTGGACCTACACATTGAACTAATGGATGAATACAAAGAGATAACATTCAAAATTAGCAAAGCTCGGCTACCTTCTAATGAGAAATTGTCCAAAGCTTTGGTTGATTTTGTAAAATAAGTTGTAAAGGAAAAAGAAGCTAGAAATATTTTGATAGAAGATAATTTTTTGTAATTTTTGGCTATAGGATAAAGTAGTTACCTCAAAGTACGTGCATCTGGATTTTGGGGATTTTGTAGGATATTTCTAGAATATAAAATAGGATAGGAATATTTTACATTCTCCTAGGTTCACATGTGAACTAATTTTATATTGGAGAATATTGTAAATGCATTTGATATTTTCAAACCCTAAAAGGAAGCGAATCTAGGCCATTGAATGTAATTTAATCTTGACCATTGATTCATATTGTAAAATCTATAAATAGTAGCTTCCTCTCATTTACAAAGAAAGATGAATTGTTGTAGAAGGAATTTTGAAGCAATACAAGTGAAGGAATTTAAGTGTTGGTGAATTCCCTATGTTCTTTAGATGTATGCATGGTTCTATCTTTTAATTGTCATTTCAGCACTATTAGTTTATGATCAATTGTAATGGCGACAAAGTGTTAATATATCCGATGCACTTCCTGCTCATACTTTTCATAGTTTTCTAGTGGTAAATTACTTTGCAAAGTTATTCTAAGCTTAATTCTTAAATGCACTCGAGTTCAATTATGTATGTTTATGCTTTATGTATAGATGTCACAGTCTAAAAATTTGAAGGATACCCTAGGATATTGCACTTGTTTTGTGATACTATAGAATGTTCTTGGTTAAGAAAAGCTTAGTTTAGGGAGTTTGTCTATCTCAAACACTTGCCATAATTATTATTGTCCAGTTTTCAGAAATAGGAACTCTCTTTAAACCCTTAAATATTTTGATATTTCTTCGAATCTGTGTTAGTATAGGATAAAATCGTCACCAAACTGTTGTATCTGATGATCATATTGTTTCCAAACTTTAGTGCTAGAAAGTTTGATTAGAGTTTGTCCTCATCTTCAGATTTTATAAAACCCTCATTAAAATCCAATAATTTTTCAGCCTTGTTAACCATAAATTCCCTTTGTGATATTGATTACTAGCAAATCACATTATCACTAAATTGTTTTCTACATTGTCAAGACCTGACTTTATAAACCTTAAGGATATTTTTTGAGGTTTTCTGAAGAGATTCTCCTTTCAAGAGAGTTAGAACATTCTTGTTTTATCTATGTTGTGCAATGCTAACACACTCATCAACAGGTTCAAGTTCTTAAAGGAAACCCACACCATCCTTTCACTTTTTTTCCTTATAATACATTAGCTCTAGAAATTCTTGGATTTTCCCTAGTCACAATACCAAATTTTAGTTTGAGCTTTCCCATAGGAGAGGGACAACACTTGGAATTACCTCAAATTTTGTGTTTATTTAGCTCATAATACCCATGAATTGGTGGGAGCTTCATATTTTCTTTTTTTTAGTATTTTATTATCTTAATTATCAAAGCTTCTCTTTTTTGGGGTTTTCTCATGAACTTTTCCCATTACCACCTGGCCTATAGTTGTGTCTATCCTAACCAAAAATAATTCTATAGTGGGTGATTTTATAGTGGAAATTATTTTTTTCATTCCTTCCATAACTACCATATCATTAAAGGGATAATAATTCATATACATGATAAATTTGACTTGAATTCTATCATTGGCTAGTCATAAAAAAACATTATGCTATTTAGGAAGGCTCCCATGCATCCAAGCCTTGCACATAATCACTGCTAACATGTTGCCACAAAGGGATATTAAATTAATAGGTGATACACGAATTAATCTAATTTTTTTCAAATGCAATACCAAGAGGGGCCTAAAATACCATATGTTTATAAAATTTCCCCCTTTAAAATTATTTTTGTTGCAAGTATGAGCAAGTTTGGTGGTGTTGTCATTAATGTTTTCATTGATGTCAACATAGTTATGAATGTTGCAGATTGTGCATGTATAGTTGAGATGCTATTGAGATGTTGTGAGTACATGGAGCTATCCTTATGATGTTGTAGATGTGCTAAAATGATGAATTACCAAGTGCTTTTGAGAAAATTGATAAAGAAAGAAGTCAGAGTTATGTATGTGTTCAGAATATGCTCCAACATGTGCTTCGTGTTTATTTTGTGTTGATCCTATGCTTGTGCGGATCTAAAGGGTTATTTTTTGGGAGCTTTTGGTGTCATCTCCTAATTTGTAGCTTCTGGTTTGATGGAGTGTGAAAGTTGTGTTCACCAGAGTGTGAACTAGTTTGGCAGAATTGCTTGTCTTTGGACTGAGATAATTTTTTATGCTCCACAGTCCTCCGCTATTTTTTTTTAGGTCTTTTAAATCTAGAATATGCCTTGTGATAATTTTCTCTAGGTTTTGGCAGAGATGTGTGTGGTTTGGTGTTTCAAAACATGAGTTTCAGAGTTGTATGTGTTTGCACAGTCTAGATGGACTAGTGGAAGATGTTTTGTGTTCGAAAGTGGTTACACTTGTTGTGGATGTATCTGAAGGTATATGAGATGTGTTCTCATACATGATGAAGCATGTTATGTCATCCACATGTTGTCTTCCTGTTGGGAAGCATGTACTTCAATGTTCATTTGTGTTTACATTAGGTTTGGTCGACTTGGTGTTTACACTTCATATGAATTAAAATTTTAATTAATAAAGTGTGTGGTTGATCTGAGACATTTGGTATTAGTTAAGTGTTTCATTTGTCCACTCTCATTCCTTTCCACTGTGGGAATGTTGAGTTTCTGACCTAATTTGAATTTATGAAATAAAGTGTATGTGGTCGACCTTGGAGAAATTTTCTAAGGTTGAAGATGGTATAAATGCAAGTCGAGTTGTGAAAGATTAAATCATACAAAGAAACAAAGTAAGCCACAAGTGAAGAGAAGAGTTGTGCAAAAGTGAGTTGAGGTAGAAATACTTCATTGTGTTAGATTCCTGAAAGTAGTGAGCTGAAGGTTTCTGCAATCTTCTAATCTAGGCTACAAATGTGTGTAAATTACTATGGTGGATCTTTCTTTTATCTTTTGTATCTATAGGCAGTGAGCCTCCTTGTTAGACAGTGAGTCCTTTCTGTAGGTAGTGAGCCTTTGTATTTGGGAAATGATCCCTTGGCAGTGAGCCTCTTGTATTTGGTTTTTCTATCTCTTTATATTGTGAGTTAATCCTCACCGTGGTTTTTTCCTTATTGGGTTTTCCACATAAAATCTGGTGTTCATTGTGTTGATTATTCTTTCTGTTATTTGCATTTCATGTTCATACTTAATAACAGAATAGTGTGGTTATCAAGTTGATAAGTGTTTGAAGTTTTGAATTTGAATTTGGTGACAACTGATTCACCCCCCTCTCAATTTTTTTGTGCCTTTTAAAAATTGGTATCAGAGCTTTAGTTCCTTGGTGTAGAGCTTAACCGCTTAAGGAAGATTGGATGGCACATAAGTTGGCAATCCCTATGTTCGATGGATCTTATTACAATGACTAGAAAGTGCAGATGAGAGGATATATTATCTCTCTTGGTTACAATACCTAGAAGGCTATTGAGACAAAGTATGTTGCTCCGACAAGTGGTCCTACTACTATAGATGAGGTTTTTGCTTATGAGGAGAATAAAAAAGCGAGGTATGTTATTTACATTTTTATCCAAGACTAAGTGAACAAAATTTATCTCTCTAGGCACTGCTTATGAAGTTTGGAAGAAGTTGGAAGATCTTTATGAAGGAAATGATAGGGTGAAATTGACAAAGAAGATGATAGTAAAGCATAGATATGAGAATATGAAAATGGAAGAAGGAGAAGATATTGCAAGCTATTTTTCAGAGGATTGATCTGGCAGCAAATGAAGTTAAAAATCAAGGGGGTACTTTGATTGATGAAGATATAATTGATAATATTCTAATGAACCTACCAGAGTGTTACAGTGACAAGGTTTTAGTTATTGAGGAAACATATGATCCTAAGAAATATACTAAAGAAGAGCTATTTGGCACCTTCACTGCATTTGAGATGAGAAAGTTTGGAAAGAAAGAGGAAAAGACAAAAATAATATTTAAAGCAACAAATATTGAAGACGATCTAGATAGTGATGGTTTAGATGAGTTGGAAGTGAAATTTACAAGGAAGTTGAAGAAAGGTACCAGTAAATATAAAGGTATGTTTCCCTTTAAATGTTTCAATTGTGGTAATATTGGTCATTATGCTTCAAGATGTCTGAATAGAGTTGTACATAAGAAGAACAAAGATCATAAAGATAGAAAGGATAAGAAATACAAAAAGTTGTACTATGTTAGAGAAGAAGTTGGAATCTCTGATGATGGATCTAATTATGAGGCTGATGATAGTGAATGCATTTTCTTAGCTTTGGAGAGTAAATTTTTGACTGCTAACTCTAGGAAATGTGCAAGAAAAAGTGATTCGGAGAACAAGAAGAATGAGATGGAAGGTACTTTGGTCACCGCATTTCATGCTAGATAAGATGAATACTATTGGGTGATTGACAGTGGATGTTCTAATCACATGACCGGAGATAAAAGTAAGCTCACTAAACTTGAAAATTATGATGGTGGTTTGGTCATGTTTGGTGATGATTCTGAAGCAAAGATTGTTGGGAAAGGTACAATTAGTTTTGATGGTATTCATAGCACTGATGATGTATATTATGTGAAGGGCCTAAGGCATAACCTATTGAGTGTTGGGCAGATGTGTAGCAAGGGTTTCAAACTTGTGTTTTAGGATAACACCTATGAGATCAAAAAAGGATCCAGAGCTATGGTTGTTGTAGGAAGGATAACTCATGGAAATATCTATTAGCTTAAGGGTGTTGATGGTCAGTGCCTTGTATCTCAAGTTAATGAAAGTTGGCTATGGAACCAAAGAATGGGACATGTAAACTTTGATAATCTAGTCAAGATTAGTTCAAGAGATGTTGTTTAAGGCCTACCTAAAATCATAAAGCCTGCTAATACTATTTGCATAAGTTGTCAGTTAGAGAAACAGACAAGTTGCAGTTTCAAAAGAAAAGAGAAAACTACTACTGAAATTCTGGAATTAATTCATACAGGCCTTTGTGATCCTACTAGAATAGGAACACTAAATGGTGATAGGTATTTCATGCTCCTTATTGATGATTATTCTCAAATGACATGGGTTGCTTTTCTTAGAGAAAACACTCAGGCTCTAGATAGGTTTAAAGTGTTCAAAGCAAGAGTAGAAAATGAAGTGAACCTAAGAATCAAATGTTTGAGATTTGATAGAGGTGGAGAATACACTTATAGTGATTTTAATGCATTTTTTGAAGAGCATGGCATAAAGAGACACTTTTCTGCTCCAAGAACCCCTCAGTAGAATGGAGTTGTTGAGAGAAAGAATCGAACTATACAAGAAGCTACAAGAACCATGATGAAAGAAGAAAACATACCTAATGTGTATTGGAGAGAGGCAATACACATTGTTGTTTATGTTCTTAATGGAGTTCAGATTAGAGGAAATAGCACAAAGACTCCTTATGAGTTATGGACTGGTAAGGCTCCTACTGTGAAATAATTTAAGGTGTTTGGAAGTAGATGTTACATTAAAGGAGATGATGAAAATCTTGGGAAGTTTGATGCTAGATGTGATGAAGGGATTTTCCTTGGATATTCAACTACCAGCAAAGCATATAGATACTTTAATAAAATATTGAGGAAGATTGTTGAGAGTGCTAGTGTGAAGGTTGATGAGGATATGCATAGACCTATTGAGATAAGTGAAGTTGAACCTAATGATCCTATTTGTAGACAAGTACTTGAAGAAAATAAAGAGGAGGAAGAAGAAGAAGAAGAACATATTGATGAATAAGAAGAAACTTTGGATCCTGCTGTTAAGACTCCTAAGTATGTCTCAAAGAATCATCTAGAGGAACAGATAATTAGAGATAAGAGTGAAGGAGTGAAGAAAATAAGTAAAGTAGTAGCTGAGGTAAATCTACTTTTACTTTCTAAAATAGAACCTAAGTCTATGTGTGAAGCATGTGAAGATGAGAGTTGGGTTAGAGCTATGAAAGAAGAGTTGCAGCAAATAGGGAAGAATCAGACATGGGAACCAGTTCCTAGACCTGTGAATAAGAATTTAATTGGTTCAGAGTGGGTGTTTAGGAATAAGTTGAATGAAAATGGTGAAGTTATAAGAAACAAATAAAGACTTGTATGCAAGGGATACTCACAAGTTGAAGGCATAGACTTCGAAGAGACATTTGTACCGGTGGCAAGAATGGAAGCTATTAGGATGTTTTTTGCATTTTCTGCCCACAACAACTTTAAAGTATATCAGATGGATGTCAAATCTGCATTCCTAAATGGTGAACTGGAAGAAGATGTGTACATGGAACAACCTGAAGGATTTCAGTTATCAAAAAATCTGGATATGGTTTGTAAATTGAAGAACACATTGTATGGACTGAAACAAGCTCCCAGAGCATGGTACGCAAGATTGGATAGATATCTGACACGAAAAGGATTCAACAAAGGCTCTACTAACATAAATCTTTACTTCAAGGTACAAAATAACAAAATTTTGATAGTGGTAGTATACATTGATGATATCATCTTTGGAGGAAATGAAAGTATGTGTAAGAGATTTGCAAAGGAAATGCAAAAATAATTTAAAATGTCCATGATTGATGAGTTGAATTTATTTCTCGGTCTTCACGTAAATCAAACTGATAAGGGGATATTCATTTCACAATATAAGTACATGTGAAATAATTGTTAAAGAAGTTTGCAATGGATGACTCCAAACCGATTAGTACTCATATGGTGACTGGATGTAAGCTAAGTAAAGATGATGAATTTGCTAAAGCTGATCAGAGAAAATATGGATCTATGATTAGTGGACTATTGTATCTTATTGATACTAGACCGGATATCATGCATGTAGTATGTCTAGTTGCCATATTTCAAGTAGATCCTAAAGAAGCACATGTTACAGTTGTAAAGAGGATATTCAAATATCTTAAAGGCACACCAGATTATGGCTTATGGTATCCTAAGGATACTAATTTGACTTTAAGTGCTTGTACCGATGCAGATTGGGTTGGTTGTGTAGATGACCAGAAGAGTACCAGTGGAGGTGCTTTCTTTCTTGGTGGAAGATTGGTTTAATGGTTAAGTAAAAAATAGGACTTGGTTTCTTTATCCACTGCAAAAGCAAAGTATATTGTTGTAGCATCTTGTTGCACACAATTTTTGTCAATGAAGCAAACACTTAAGGATATTGGAGTGATGTGTGACAAGCCTACTCCTATATTTTGTGACAATACAAGTGTTATAAACATTTCAAAGAATCTAGTAATGCATTCAAGAACAAAAAATATATCTATCATATATCATTTCCTAAGAGAGAAGGTGTTGGAGAATAAAGTCAAGTTGGAGTATGTGTCTACAAAGGAACAGATTGTAGATATATTTACTAAGGCTCTTTCGAAGGATACTTTTGAGTATCTCAAGGAGAGGTTGGGGGTCATTGGTCCTCCCAACTAGGTGCACATGAAGGTGCATCAATCCAGTGGATTCATAGTGTAGATGTCTAAATTTGGACACTTAATTTATCCAAATTCATCCCCTTTCATCTTATTTTTGTTAATTAAGTAATACTACTATTATTTAATTAATAACTTTAATTCTGCCAAATCCCTAAGGTATTTAATCAATAATACCTTATCTCTTTAATCCTCATTCCATCAATTGAATTAAATAAATATTCCATTTATTTAATTCCCTTCATGTCACATCCTCCATCATTTTTATCTTATCCTAATCCATCTTCTAATCTCATCATTAAGGATGTGCACAAGCATAATCCTTGATTAGGAGGTGTCACATCTTCCAACTTTTGCAAGTTGGCCTCTAATCTCTCTTAGCCACCTAACCCTCCTCTAATCCCTCACTAACTAGCCTAATCAACCTCTCAAGAAATTTTTAATTCATTTTATCCTTCCAAGGAATATTAAATTCCTTTTCTCTTCCCCATATCCTTTATGACATGTGTCCTTAGTCAATCTTATTAAATGCTTTTCTTTTTTGACAAGGCATCTCCCTTCCCCATGTGAATTTTTAATTCACCTTTTAATCCCCCAAGGCACCCAAAAAGAATTTTTAATTCCTTCACTTCTCCCCACATGTCCTTCACTTATTCTTTATTCTTTCCCATCTCCCCATGAGGATATTTGAGGAATTTTTAATTCCCCACTTGTCCTCTCACCCACATGGGGACAAGTACCTCCTTTATGAGGAGATCTTGTTCAATCCCAAGGTAGTTTGTACCCCCCTCCATGTCATGTACCTGTCCTTCCACCTCATGTCCACTTCACCTTTTAGGGCTATATCACATGCCACATGTCAAGATGTGAGGGCTTGTGAGTTCTCAACTCACCTTAGCCCTACATCTTGATATTTGGGGGATCAATCTCAACCATCCATTTCCCCTAGGAATTCTCAAAATTCCTATAAATACCCCCTCTTTTCTCTCATTTTGGAGAGAAGATCATTTTGCTAGCCAAACTCTTGCAATTTTGTTTCTCAACTTATACTTAGCTATCTTGTGCCATCCAAGGAGCATACACATCAAAGATCGAAGGGCCAACCAAAGGATCGATTCGAGACAAGGTATAAGGTTCCATTTGTCGCTTTTATCTTGTTTTGTTTCCAACTTAGGCTAATCTTGAGGTGTAGGTTGTTTTGGTGTTTATTTGCACTCTTTTACTTGCTGCTCTTTTTCTAGCGCTCACATTCGACCTATCACATTTCTGGCACGCCCGGTGGGACCCATAAATGGGTCTTTTTCTTTCACGTTTGCTATTTTTTGCATTTTTTGCAGAGTGGCGGACCTGTCCCTGCAGAGTGGCGGACCTATCCCTGCAGAGTGGCGGACCTGTCCTTACAGAGTGGCGGATTTGACCTTCTGCTCTTTCTTCCCAGGGCCGCCATTTCCACACCGTTTGTCCAATTGACTCCATTTAAAGGTAGTTCTTATTTTTCTGTGCTCTTTCCAACGATATATAACACTTGATACTTTTGAGAAGTTGGCTGGGGCACCTTTTTCTTCTCTAGTGGCGGACCTGTCCTGCAGTGGCGGACCTATCCCAGTGCAGTGGCGGACCTATCCTAATGCAGTGGCGGACCTGTCCTAATGCAGTGGCGGACCTGTCCTAATGCAGTGGTAGACCTTTCCTAATGCAGTGGCAGATCTGTCCTAATGCAGTGGCGGACCTGTCCTAATGCAGTGGCGGACCTATTCTTACAGAGTGGCGGACCTATCCTCTCGAAGGTAAAATTTAAAGTTTTTGTTAATTGTCTTTTGGTAAATTAGGCACATAGTTTAATTAAAGGGGTCAATAAACCTTGTTTGGTGTGCTTGTGGAAGGCTATTTGACGTATCCAATCCCCTTGTGCCAGTTGGCGATCCTGGGTGACGAGAAATCATAGCTTTCCAAGTCCTTTGAGTCACCCCTTTTTCATTTTCTTTGTGGGACCTGCTTGGGGATTTCATCACCCCAAGGGACGATTCCAACCATGCGTACCAGCGGGGTATATAAAGGGGGGAGATCGAAAGTTGTACCTCAATCCAACCACGTTGTAATTGGTGAAGCATCGGGATGATGTGAAGAGTTGGTCTGAGCCTTTAGTATCTCGCTAAGGTTCCCGACTCACGCTTGTAACGGGTTGGTGTTCACGGTTTGGGCCTCACGTACCATGCGTATATCGAGGACTCCTTAGCAACCATGTTCATCCTAGAGTAGAAGACTTTGTTGGCCATACCCACTTCTACTAAATCTTAGGGTTGTGTTGTTTGAATTGTCTTTCTCGTGCAAAACCAGTCATGTCAGTGTTTGCTATATTTTAGGTCCTTTTCCTTACCCATCCATCAAAAAATCAACCTTAAACTTATCCTTTGGCGGACCTGTCCTTCTAGTGGTGGACCTGACCCTCCGGTGACGGGCCTGTCCCTGCAGAGTGGCGGACCTGTCCTTATGCAGTGGCGGATTTGACCTTCTGCTCTTTCTTCCCGGGGCCGCCATTTCCATACTATTTATCCGATTGACTCCGTTCAAAGGCAATTCTTCTCATTTTTTCATGCTCTTTCCGATGATATGTACCACTTCATACTTTTGAGAAGTTGGTTGGGGCACCTTTTTTCTTCACCATCTGCCTCGTCAAAGGGGGTATACCCTACCACTCTCTCCGTTTACTCGTTTTGAGTAAACGTTCATCCATTTAACACATCCTTTCATCATTCTGAACTCTCATTCTATCATTCCGATCATCCGTTTACTCGTTCTGAATAAACTCTCATCCATTTACCACATCCTTTCATCATTTTGAACTCTTGTTCTATCATTTCGATCATCTGTTTACTCGTTCTGAGCAAACATTCATCCATTTAACACATCTTTTTATCATTCTGAACTATCGTTCTATCATTCCGATCACCTGTTTACTTGTTCCAAGTAAACTTTCATCCATTTAACACATCCTTTCATCATTTCGAACTCTTGTTCTATCATTCTGATCATCCGTTTATGTGTTCCGAGTAAATTCTCATCCATTCACCACATCCTTTCATCATCCTGAACTCTTGTTATGTCATTTTGATCATCTGTTTACTCATTCCGAGTAAATGTTCATCCATTTTACACATCCTTTCATCATTCTGAACTCTTATTCTATCATTCCGATCATTCGTTTACTCGTTCTGAGTAAACTCTCATCCATTCACCACATCCTTTCATCATTCTGAGCTCTCGTTCTATCATTCTAATCATCTGTTTACTCATTCCGAGTAAACATTCATCCATTTCACACATCCTTTCATCATTCTGAACTCTTGTTCTATCATTTCCCTCATTTGTTTACTCATTCCAAGTAAACATTCATCCATTTAACATATCGTTTCATCATTCTGAACTCTTGTTTTGTCATTCTAATCATCCGTTTACTCCTTCCAAGTAAACATTCATCCATTTAACATATCCTTTCATCATTTTGAACTCTTTTTCTATCGTTCTAATCATTCATTTACTCGTTCCGAGTAATCGTTCATCCATCCCGATCAACCGTTTGCTCATTTTGAGTATTTGTTCATCCATTTCTATCATCCCTTTCTCCAATCAAATCATCATTTTCCCCACCGAAATCTGAACTTCATCTTGGGTTATTATCCAAATTGACCGAAGTGTCTGATCTGATCGTCATCATTAACATCCTCTTAGGATTGTCATCCATCCTAAGTTAATCATCATCGTCGGCCCAATCAATCCATTTTCAATCTCAAAGTGGATTCGGTGCCGCAATCATCCATTCATCCTTTAATCTGATCAATCAACATCCTAAGTCACCTAGGGTAATCTCTAAACGGGGTTTACAATCCCTTTCATCATCCTACCCAATCCATCATCTGACCTTTCAATCGATCAATCAATCCAATCCAATCCAATCGCATCCCTATCCAATCACCTTCGACCCAATCAATCTACTTCCATCTCGAGGCAGATTCGGTATCATAATCATCCTTTGTAATCAAATCCGATCATCAAAATCAATCCGATCATATCATCCAATCATCGTAATTTGAGCTTTAATCCAATCCTGATCTGAGCTTGTCCTAAATCCCGATTTGGGCTTTTGTTCATTTCCATCCAAAATCTTTCATCCATCCTCTTTATCCTTTCATCATCATGAATCCTTATCCTCCATCAATAGTGGTCAAGGGAAACCCTAATTACATCAACGATGATAATGAAAGTCTTGTTGACCAAGAGGTATACGACATAGATCCCCTTGACACTATCATTGCTAGTAAGCTTTCTCCACCCACATTCCAAAATCCAATCACCCCATCGAGTTATCCCATCATGTCTTCATCTATGCCTAATCACACTCCTTATGCTACCTTTGACAAGGGATGTCCATCATATCCATCATATACTTCATCTACATCATCCCCTTATCCTAGTTTGTTGTCACAATACCCCTATCTTGATCCCCCATCCACATCCTCTTATCTCAATCCTTCATCCGCATATACCCACTACCCCGATCTCCCATACCAATCTGCTCACCCTAATCCTACATTCACATTTTCCTATCCTAGTCAAACACACCCACCAACTTACCCTAATCCAACATCCGCATCTCCCTATATTAATCTGCCACCTCAATCTTCCCATCCTCATCCACCATCCCCATACCCTTACTACAATCCACCACCCACCTCCTTGTGTCCTAATTCACCATGCCAATACCCCTATCTTAACCCTTCACCTAATCCCCCATCTATTCCCAGTCCTGCATCCAATCCCATTCCCCTATCTAATCCTAGCCCACCAATCCCTAGTCCTAATCCCCCACTAATCCATAAACCTTCATCCACTCCTACCACACCATCTCATCCTAGAGTATGCAAGTCTCTCATTTCAGAAGTTCTCCAAGGACTTATAACAAAGAACACATCTCCCACTCCACACATTGCAGTCATGGAACCATGCCATCCCAACCCATCATCCATGGTCGTTAGTGACAAGACCCTTCTCCATCCAACACCTATCATTGATGATACCATCACATCCTCTGAATCCACTGAGTCCCCATCTCCTACCATCACATCCTCTGAATCCACTGAGTCCCCATCTCCTACCATCACATCTACCAAATCCATTGAAAACCCACCCCCTACTCTGAGAGCCGTCGAACCTATCAATGACACCCAATCCACTTCCACTCCTAGTATCCATTCCCAGGAATATCTTGAATCCTCCATCCTTCCATCTTCCCCACTTGAAGAGTCCCCCCATGACTCCATTATCATGCCTCCCACACACAGTGAGTCATGCCAAGAGCCTGATCCAAAGCATGCCAACATATCCCCTCCTCCAGATCAAGATCCTACCATCCCATCTAGTCTATCGCAAGATCACAGTCCCCCATCCATTCCATCCCATGATTCACTTGACATTCAAGATTCTACCGCTCCATCTTCGTCTCCATTGCATGAGCCTGCTACCACAAAATCAGATCCTATCATATCCCCTACTCCCTCTCCAGATACAACCCATCCAAATACTGCTATCCCATCATCTCCTTCTCAAGATCCCCCATCATCGCCTAAAAATGCTATCCCCACACTGCTCGCATATCCCCTTGGTACTCTCACATTCTTCAATGGTGGCCTCCTTGCAGAAAAAAAGAATAGTTTATATACCACCCATCATCCCCCACCTAATAATGGACTCGCATCATGTTTTCAGAATAACAAAAATCCTATCATGGATCAAATGCTCAAGAACATGAACTATCAAGGAAAAGGTCTAGGCCTTCACGAGCAAGGTATTTTAGAGCCCATCCAAGTCAAAGAACAAATCTGCATGCAAGGTCTTGGATCTATTCCCCAAGACTCACAATCTAAACATGTTGGTACAACCTCTAGACGTCCTCAATGAGCCTTTTCCAAGAGAAATGTGGGCTCTTCCCATCGCTCCACCAAATCATATGTTGTCATCCCTCCTCCTCTATCGTATCACCTCAAAACAACCGTCCATATTCCTCCTTCATTTGCTCCATCCATTTTGGGTCCTTACATCCCTCCATCCACCATCTCCTGTCCTTCATCTACTCTATCCATCTTGGGTCCGTATATCACAAGATCACCTCCTCCATCTCATCCTTTCACCCATTCAACACCTATACATGTCATCCATCATAAACATCCCTCTCGCATATCCCATAATCAGGATCAACAAAGGCACATACCTAAACATACCCCATCTACACATAATCCCCATACTCCTACCTCCATTGCTCCCCATCGTCCATCCCCTCACACCCATCCCATTGCTAGTACGAGCACTTTGGATGCCAGAGGAAAAATGCATGAATCTAAACACCCACATGAATCTAAAGCTTCCCATGTCCCCTCTAAAAGACATTGTAAAGAAATGAAAAACAAAATCCAAAATCAAAATCAAATCTATAGCTCGCAAAGAGCCATCAAAGAAAAAATCAAAACCATGTGGATCCCAAAGAAAAAAGATGCAATGCAATCAAATGAAAAATCTGTAAGAACATCCAAAGTTTCTAATCCAAAAGCTAATCCTTTTCATCCACCCTCTCCTACATCTATTTTGGGTCCCTATATCCCACAATACACTATTTCGTCTCCTCCATTATCCCCACATTCTCCATCCATTAATCCTTTTATCTTTTCACATCCACCACCACATGTGCCAATGTTGGTCCTGAACTCACCACCCCATCACATATCCACCCCATCATTCCATCCATACACTATCCAACATCCCACCCATTATCCCACGTATCTCCCCCATCAAATCCCTCTAATTCATCCTCTTGCATAATCCATTTCTCCTAATAGGGTTGTACCGACATCCAATAGTCGGTTCGAACATGAGCTCTTAATACCTCATATAGAACTTGATGCTTGAGTCCTTCATCCATATCCTTATCACATGTCTTCTAAATCCACTTATTCGCCTCCCTATCCTTATCCATCTCCTTCCGCATACTATCCAAAAAATCAAGAAATCCAAAAAAGTCCAAAAATCCAAAAAAAGTCCAAAAATCCAAAAAGTCAAAAAAATTCAAAAAAATAAAAATCAAAAATCAAAAAATAAAATAGTCAAGAGAAGTAATCCGTCCAATGGTGAAAACTTGGCAAACAAGCGCCTTGGATAAGTACCATGATGAAAACCTGGAAAACAGGCGTCATGCGTAAATCCCCATCTGCACTTGGGGGCAACTTCTTGATTTGCTTCCCCTCCATCTGCTTTGCTTCCAGCTATGCACCAGTCTCCATCTTATATATCATTTTCATTCATCCCCTCCATCCTCCCTATCTTACACATTTTTCTTGGCATATCTCACTTATCCCAATCCTTCCATCCTCCTTGTGATCTTGATAACAATGGGGCAAACATATAAGCATGCTTTGGGTACCTCTTAGCATACATCTCCCTCATCTACACACTATCCCAATTGTCATTCGCACTCATCTACCTTCCTGATCCACCTATCATGCTACCCTCAATCTCCCTTCCTTATCCATGCATCCTATCCTCATCCATCCCACTCCTTTATTTTCCTATCCTTCTCTATTGCATCCCTCATGCCTCCTCACACATGACATATCTACAGTGGGGGCATCTATCTTCTTTTGTGATACAGTCCTTGGAGACATCATTCATTCCATCAAATCACTCTCCAGTAGAGTCGCCATCCCTATCCTTATCTCCTTATTGATATATCCATCTCCCCATCCTTATCTTTTATCCCTCCACACAATCCTTATATCCGTCTTCCCATCCCTATCTTCCTATCCTTCCATCATGGCATCCATTCTCACCCAAATCCTTATCCCTCTATCCAATCCACCCAAACCATCCTTTTCCTCCCCCCCATCCTCAACCCTCATCCCATCTCATAATCCCTTGTCATTGGTACCTAGCTATAGGCTTTTCCCCACGCAATCCAATGTCATCTATCTTATCACCATCACTTTTGCTTCTTTTGCACATCTTTTCCATCATATAATCCGCCCACTTCATCTTTGATGATTTGGATAACTATCCCATCCCTGAGCTTTATATACTCACTATCCTCCACTCCAATCCAACAGATCTATCTTGTCCCATCGTGTCATTCCAATCATTTTATCCCCTTATCTAGGGTTATCTCGTCATCTTTCATCCATCACTTGTCTTTGGCCTGCTGTCGAACTATGTTGCCCCTGCGCTTTCACGTAGGCAAGGTCGATCATTTGATCCACCCCCGGGGTTCCATCATCGATCTTCATTGTCCACTTTGTCCCTCTATCGCCTATCATCAATCTTTCTACTTTGTCCATCTGATCCTTTATCATCTATCATCAATCTTCATATATTGTTCCTCTTTGTCTATCCCATCTTTATCATCCATCAAGGTCTCCTATCTTGTGTCATGTCTCTCGTGTCATGTCATCAAGCTATGCCCTCATCTAGCTGGATCTTAACAAACAAGATCCACTTGTATCATCATATCCAATCGGTTTTGAATATCCTATGTCACATCAATCTTTTAATTTAGTATCCATCATCGGTCTCAACAGGATGCATCCTTCCTAACAAACCTCATCAATCCCATCCATCCCCTTGATTGATCCTATGGCAAAGGACATTTGAAATTAATTGTGATCTTTTGATTCTTTTGGCTTTTGTTTATCATTTGAGCTCCCTATCATCACTTTTCATGGTCGCCTTGATCTATCATATCATGGTGTGCTTTGACTTGTCAACATAGGGGTGTATCTTGATCTTTTCTTTGTCTTCTCGATTGTCCCACGTAGTACCCACCAAGATCCCCATGGTCTTGTGTTACGCTGGGGCATCCTTGTGTGCTTGTGGTTATCCCAATACCTGGCCCGACTAAGGTCACCATGACTTTGGGGTGTTGGGATAGCCTTCTTGTTTGTTTTGTTTGTTTTATGCATTAAACACTAATCCGCCTTGGTTCTTCCTACCTTGGTGTCTTGTGTCTTATGCTATAGCAAAAATCAGTGCTCCGACGATGGAAAATTGCATTTGGATTTCATTTCCTCTTCATCCTCTTGTCTATCAAAATCCCCCCACCCCTCCATACATCCTTCATCACGCTTCCCTCCCAATCTCTTGCCGCCTTTTTCATCCTTTCTCTCCCATCACTTTGCATCTTCTTCATCTCCCATTGCATCATCTCATCCATTTCGAGAGCACACTCGTGTTCTCTTGAACCCGCATGTCCTCTCGAGGGGGCATCCTTCATCCCTAACTTTCATCTTTACCCCCATCATCTTCCTTCCTAGTCACTTCTTTGAATGACTGGGGCATCTTTTCCAATCTAACCATCTTCTTCTAGGTTCTATGTTTTAATATTCTTTGAAATGATGCTACTTGTAACACCATCTCAAAGAGGGGAAAATGTAGATGTCTAAATTTGGACACTTAATTTATCCAAATTCATCCCCTTTCGTCTTATTTTTGTTAATTAAGTAATACTACTATTATTTAATTAATAACTTTAATTCTGCCAAATCCCTAAGGTATTTAATCAATAATACCTTATCTCTTTAATCCTCATTCCATCAATTGAATTAAATAAATATTCCATTTATTTAATTCCCTTCATGTCACATCCTCCATCATTTTTATCTTATCCTAATCCATCTTCTAATCTCATCATTAGGATGTGCACATGCCTAATCCTTGATTAGGAGGTGTCACATCCTCCAACTTTTGCAAGTTGGCCTCTAATCTCTCTTAGCCACCTAACCCTCCTCTAATCCCTCACTAACTAGCCTAATCAACCTCTCAAGAATTTTTAATTCCTTTTATCCTTCCAAAGAATATTAAATTCATTTCTCTTCCCCATGTCCTTTATGACATGTGTCCTTAGTCAACCTTATTAAATTCTTTTTTTTTTGACAAGGCATCTCCCTTCCCCATGTGAATTTTTAATTCACCTTTTAATCCCCCAAGGCACCCAAAAAGAATTTTTAATTCCTTCACTTCTCCCCACATGTCCTTCACTTATTCTTTATTCTTTCCCATCTCCCCATGAGGATATTTGAGGAATTTTTAATTCCCCACTTGTCCTCTCACCCACATGGGGACAAGTACCTCCTTTATGAGGAGATCTTGTCCAATCCCAAGGTAGTTTGTACCCCCCTCCATGTCATGTACCTGTCCTTCCACCTCATGTCCACTTCACCTTTTAGGGCTATATCGCATGCCACATGTCAAGATGTGAGGGCTTGTGAGTTTTCAACTCACCTTAGCCCTACATCTTGATATTTTGGGGATCAATCTCAACCATCCATTTCCCCTAAGAATTCTCAAAATTCCTATAAATACCCCCTCTTTTCTTTCATTTTGGGGAGAAGATCATTTTGCTAGCCAAACTCTTGCAATTTTGTTTCTCAACTTATACTTAGCTATTTTCATGTTTTTATCCACTTGCACTCATCCTCACAACATCATTTAGCTTGAATCTTGTGCCATCCAAGGAGCATACACATCAAAGATCGAAGGGCCAACCAAAGGATCGATTCGAGACAAGGTATAAGGTTCCATTTGTCGCTTTTATCTTGTTTTGTTTCCAACTTAGGCTAATCTTGAGGTGTAGGTTGTTTTGGTGTTTATTTGCACTCTTTTACTTGCTGCTCTTTTTCTAATGCTCACATTCGACCTATCACACATAGATTCTTCATTTATTTGCACTAATGAATGGATCTACTCCACAGGGGGAGTAGAAATTTTTCATTGTTTCAGTATGAGTTATATAGGTGCACTCCTAATGGGGAGTGATCAGAGCTTTTGATCTTTACCATTGATGTCAAAGGGGGGGAGAGATTCAAGTGAAAAACAATAGAAGAACGGTGTGTAGATCTAAAAAATAAAGGAGAGAGTTGTCTTTGATGGTTTTTCACATAATGTGTTGCCATCAATGACAAAGGGGGAGATTGTTGCAAGTATGAGCAAGTTTGGTGGTGTTGTCATTAATGTTGTCATTGATGTCAACATAGTTCAGAATGTTGCAGATAGTGCATGTATAGTTGAGATGCAGTTGAGATGTTGTGAGTACATGGAGCTATCCTTATGATGTTGCAGATGTGTTGAAATGATGAGTTACCAAGTGTTTTTGAGAAATTTGATAAAGAATTCATAGTTATGTATGTGTTCAAAATGTGCTCTGGTATGTGCTTTATGTTTCTTCTATGTTGATCCTATGCTTGTGCAAATCTTAAGGGTTGTTGTTGGGGATTTGTTGGTGTCATCTCCTAATTTCTAGCTTCTAGTTTGATGGAGTGTGAAAGTTGTGTTCACCAGAGTGTGAACTAGTTTGGCAAAATTGCTTGTTTGTGGATTAAGAGAAATTTTTTTGCTCTGTAGTCCTCCACTATTTTGTTTCAAGTCTTGTGGATCTAGAATATTCCTTGTGATAATTTTCTCTAGGTTTTGGCAGATATTTGCATGGTTTGGTGTTTCGGAAGATGAGTTTTAGAGTTGTATGTGTTTACACAATCTGAATGGACTGGTGGAAGTTATTTTTTGTTTGAAAGTGGTTACACTTGTTGTGGATGTATTTGAAGGTATCCAAGACATGTTATCATGCATGATGAAGCGTGTTACATTGTCTGCATGTTATCTTCATGTTGGGAAGTGTGTACTTCAATTTTCATTTGTGTTTACATTAGATTTGGCCGACCTGGTGTTTACACTTCATATGAAGAATTAAAAATTTAATTAAGGAAGCTTGTGGTTGATTCGAGAGGTTGCTTTTGGTCTTGGTTAAGTGTTTAATTGGTCCACTCTCATTCCTTTCCACCAACCTTGGAAAATTTTTCTAAGGTTGAAGGTGGTATAAATGCAAGTTGAGTTGTGAAAGATTAAATCATCTAGAAAGAAATGAAGTAAGCCACAAGTGAAGAGCAGAGTTGTGAGAAAGTGAGTTGAAGAAGTAGTACTTCATTGTGTTAGATTCCTAAAAGTAGTGAACTGAAGGTTTCTGCAATCTTCTAATCCAGGCTGTGGATGTGTGTAAATTGTTGTGGTGGATCTTTCTATTATCTTTTGTATTTGTAGGCAGTGAGCCTCCTATTGGATAGTGAGTCCTTTCTGTAGGTAGTAAGCCATTGTATTTGGGTAGTGAACCTCTTGCATTTAGTTTTTCTATCTCTTTATATTGTGAGTTAATCCTCACTGTAGTTTTTCCCTTATTGGGTTTTCCACGTAAAATTTGATGTTCATTGTGTTGATTTTTCTTTTTGTTATCTCCATTTCATGTTCATACTTAATAACAAAATAGTGTGGTTGTGAAGTTGATAAGCATTTGAAGTTTTGAATTTGAATTTGATGACAACTGATTCACCCCCCCTCTCAGTTTTCCTACACCTTTTAGTAATTTTTTGTAAGGAAACCTATGTGAAAGCCACACCCTTGGGAAGACGTAGACCACTCCAATATTTGGTTGAAGGTCAGTCTTCTTTTATTCGAGGAGCACATTCCACTAAAATGATGAACATGGTAGAATAATTATTCAATTTAGAGTATTATGAAATAAGATTGTCCTCCTTTTTTCTTATAAATTTGTTTCTCTTGTTGAGTTCCTCTTCTAATCTTAACATCAAATTATCATCAAGATTGCTATTATTAAGGGAATCACTTTTCCAATTTGAGTGTCTATTAATTGGAGGACTAAGTACTATATATTGTTGCCTTATAATTGTAAGAGTAACCTTCTTGCATCTTTAAAATATTCCATCTCAACTAATATGAGATGTTCATTCCATGATTCCTCCTATAATTTATTATTTTTTGTCATTTCTTATAACCCAATATAGGTTATTAGTGATGATAGATCTATAAGATACCATAAAATTTTATATATGCGACCCTCTTTGGGGATGTGAGTAGAGGAATCATAATCAACATATGTCTTCTAAAGCAATCTACATCATTTTATTGAGAGATCATTGTATATTTTCCATATCAACTTAGCCCTTAGGGAAATATTATTGATTTCCTAATTGTACATACTAACTCCTTTGCATTATTTTTGTTGGCATGCATTTTTCCATTTGATCAAAGGAATCATTTTTCCTCATTGAGTTGCTACCAAAGAAATATCTTCATAATATACTCGTATTCCTAAGTGATTGCTTTAGTATTTGAAAGTACAAAAGGATACTTATGGATAGATACAATGACTAATTTTAACATGGTTATATGCTCAGCTAGAGTAAGTCATTTCCCTTCCCAATCATTGAGTTTAGTTTTTGCATGTAGTTGAAATACCTACCCATTTTTTTGATAGTTATTCTCCTTCCAATAATGCGACACAGAGGTATTTTTTTGGAAACACTCTTATCCTAAATCCTAATTAAATTTCTATAATTTTTTTAACAATTTCCTTAATGTGAAAGAAACAATATTGAATTTGTTGTGATAAATATTTTTTACCCAATGTAATTTAGTATTTTTCCAATATTTTCTCGATATTCTCAATTTCCTCACAAGTTTCCACCTTATACATCATAGTGTCATCTACAAACTTTTGTTGTGTAATAGGTTCCAAATCCCTAGCCATAAATATATCTTTCTATAAACCTTATGTTATTACCATCTTTATAGATATTCCTAGTTCCTCAATTAGAATAAAAACTAAAATTTGAAGATAGGATCCCCTTGATGGTTGCCTCTAGTGGGCTCCAAAAACCACATGGATTCCCATTCACCAATATAGAGCATCTAGGTATTGAAATATAATTATATACCCATTCTCTCTATTTTGAATTCAATTCCAATTTTTCTAAGATTTTAATCAACAATCTCCAATTTGTTATGTCATATTCTTTATCTATATATATTTTAAATATCATTTTTTAATCTTTAATTCAAAACCAAAAGAATTATTTCATTTGAAATTATTATCCCATCAAATATCTTCCTAAAATAAAGCATTTCCATTCTTTTGAGATTATATTTGGGAGGAGAATTTTTATGATCTATTATCAATGACTTTGGATATTATCTCATATATCACATTGCATAATGATATTAGCATGAACTCATTGACTTTATTAATTTATCCCCCATCTTCCATATAATCCCCCATTAAGTCCCAACAATCCTTTAAAACCAAAAATAATTGTCAATTCTTGGTGCTTTGTTTGTGTGCAGTTGTGATAAGACTAACCATAATTCATCTTTCTCGATCTCACTCAATAATTCTCTATTTTTTCTCACTAATTTTTGTTGATATATTCCTAAAAATTTCTCTATGGTTCTATAAATCTAAGAAATTGGGATAGGAAAAAAAATTTAAGTAATTCATTGCCTCAATTGATACATCTTTGTGCTCAATTAATATTGTATCATTCAATGTTCTTATGGAGGAGATATTATTTCTTATTTATTCTTTCCTTCATTCAATTATGGGAGGACTGGGTTTTTTTTTTCCTTCCTTATTTCATATTTCCCTAGATTTAGATTTCCAAAATATCTCATCTCTAGGAATAAATTCATGTTGTGTTATGAGCATTTTTTATTTTATGCATTTTTCTTAAAATATTTCCTCTTATTCCTTTTTCATTTTTTGTTACAAGATATTCTTCTAAGCTTTTATTTTATTTAAATATGTTTTTAAAGGATGCTTTGTTCCATTGTATGATGTGGATTTCAAGGAAGACCAATTTATTTGTAGATTTTAAACATCTTTATCCTACCTATAACTTAGCTTCCTTCAACAATGCTTTGACCATTTAAAGAAAAATTTCATCTTCACACCATATATTTTTAATTTAAAATGGCTCCATATGTGGGGTTGATCTTTTGAGATGGGTATAAATATAGGATAGTGATCAAAGATAGGCACTTGCAAAATTTCTAATTCAAGTATGACCAAAGAAAGTAGCCACGTAGTACTATATATGAATCTATCTAGTTGTTTCATATTTTTAATAAACCTTAGTTTTCTATTGGTCCTGTAAGAGTTGGTATAGAATAATTATACACCATGCAAGATTTGGTTTAAGATTATAGTCAACCAAGTTCTAGGCACTTCATGAAAGCACAAGAGAGATCAATATGAAATGCTCAAGTTTGCAATGGAATTGATTACCCAATAGATTGCTCAGTATACAATGTATGAGACCACCTGGTTATATAGTCAAGGTGAGACATAGGATTAAACAAGATTATGATGAGTGTCTTAATCCTATACCATGTGACAACATATCATAACTACCTAGGACACATGTGTTAAAAATTCAAAAGATAAGATAAGATCTAATGACAACTAACACCTTCTAGAAAGATTCCCTCCTAGGACCTAAGTAAACTTAACATGTAAATAAGTCCCCTAGTAATGAATTAACTAGGTATAATACTTTATTTACACCAACACCCCCCTTAAGTGCAACTTAGGGAGTAGTTGATTATTATGAAAATGACACAAGGATGGGTCCCAGCTATGAGGCCATGTTAAGTAACTTTTTGTGATGTATTTTCCTATTATCATTTGTATTTGTAGGCAGTGAGCCTCCTTGTTGGATAGTGAATCCTTTTTGTAGGTAGTGAGCCTTGTATTTTGGGCAATGAGCCCTTGGCAATGAGCCTCTTTGTAATTGATTTTGGAATTACTTTATATTGTGAGTTAATCCTCACTGTGTTTTTGCCCTTATTGGTTTTTCCACGTAAATCTGGTGTTTCTTGTGTTGATATTTCTTTCTGTTATTTTCATTTCATGTTCATACTTAATAACATAATATATTGGATGTGAAGTTGATAATTGTTTGATATTGGTAACAACTAATTCCCCCTCCCTCTCAGTTGCCTTGCGCCTTTCAACAATTGGTATCAGAGCTTTGGTTCCTTGGAAAAGAGCTTAACCACTTGAAGTAGATATGATGGTGCACAAATTTCCAATCCCTATGTTTGATGGATCTGACTAGAGTGACTGGAAAGTGTAGATGAGTGGTTACTTTATCTCTCTTGGTTACAAGACTTGGAAAGTTGTTGAGACAAAGTATGTTGTACTCGCAAGTGGTCCTTCTTCTGTTGATGATATTTCTACCTACGAGGAAAATGAAAAGGAAAGGTATGCAATCTACAATGCTTTATCTAATACTGAGCGAACAAATTTTATTTCTTTGGGAACTACTTATGAAGTTTGGAAAAAGTTGGAATATATCTATGAAGGAAATGATAGAGTGAAATTGTCAAAGAAGCTAACAGCTAAGTGTAGATATGAGAAATTGAAAATGGAAGAAGGTGAAGACATTGCAAGCTATTTTCAGAGGGTTGATCTTGCAGTGAATGAAGTGAAAAATTAAGGTGGTACCATGACTGATGAAGATGTGATGGAGAATATTTTGATGACTCTACCAGAAAGTTATAGTGATAAGGTTTCAACCATTGAGGAAGTGTATGATCCTAATAAATTTACTAAAGAATAGCTATTTGGTACCTTGACTGCATTTGAGATGAGGAAATTTGGAAAAGAAAAGGAGAAAGTAGAAGCAGTCTTTAAAGCTACAAAGATAGAGGATAATCTGGATAGTGATGGTTTAGAGGAGTTGGAAGCAAACTTTACAAGGAAGTTGAAGAAAGGTACTAATAAGTACAAAGGTATATTACCTTTTAAATGTTTCAGTTGTGGAAATATTGGTCATTATGCTTCAAGATGTCCAAATAGAGTTGTACACAAGAAGAACAAAGATAATAAAGACAAAATGGATAAGAAGTTCAAGAAATTGTATTATGTTAGAGAAGATGTTGGAATCTCTGATGATGAATCTAATTTTGAGGGTGATAATGATGAGTGCTTGTTTCTAGCCTTGGAGAATAAATTTGTGTCTACTAACTTTGGAAGATGTGCAAAGGAAAGTAGTCTGGAGAACAAGAAAAATGAGATGGATGGTACTTTGGTTACTACCTTTCATGCTAGATAGGATGAAGACTATTGGGTAATAGACAGTGGCTGATCAAATCACATGACTGGAGACAAACGTAATTTTACTAAACTTGAAAAAGTATGATGGTGGATTAGTCATGTTTGGAGATGATTCTGGTGCAAAGATTGTTGGGAAAGGAACAATTATTTTTGATGGAAAACACAGTATTGATGATGTCTATTATGTTAAGGGCTTAAGGCATAATCTTTTGAGTGTTGGACAAATGTGTAGCAAAGGATTCAAGCTTGTGTTTTAGGATAATACTTTTGAGATCAAAAAATGGTCTAGAACTGTGGTTGTTGCAGGAAGAAGAAAATATGGAAACATTTATCAGCTTAAGGGTGTTGAAGGTCAGTGCCTCATATCTCAAGTTAATGAAATTTGGCTATGGCATTGAAGGATGGGACATGTAAACTTTGATAATCTAATTAGGATCAATTCAAGAGATGTTGTCTGGGATCTGCCTAAAATCAAAAAGCCTACCAATATTGTTTGTAGGAGTTGTCAATTGGGAAAGAAAATAGGATGTAGTTTTAAAGGAAAAGATCAATCAACTATCGAAATGCTGGAATTGGTTCATACAAACCTATGTGGTCCCACTTGAATAGGAAGTCTTAATGGTGACAGGTATTTCATGCCCCTTATTGATGATTATTCTAGAATGACATGGGTTACTTTTCTTAGGGAGAAAGCTCAAGCTCTGGATAGATTTAAAGTGCTCAAAGAAAAGGTAGAGAATGAAGTGAACCTAAGAATCACATGTTTAAGGTTTGATAGAGGTGGAGAATTCACTTCCAATGAGTTTAATACATTTTGTGAAGAGCATGGCATTAAGAGACATTTTTGTGCTCCTAGAACCCCTCAGCAGAATGGAGTTGTTGAGAGAAAGAACCAAATTGTTCAAGAGGTTGCAAGAACTATGATGAAAGAGGAAAATGTGTATGATGTATACTAGAGAGAAGCAATCCACACTATTTTTTATATTCTTAACAGATTTCAGATCATAGGTACACAAAGAATCCTTATGAGTTATGGACTAGAAAGATTCCTACTATGAAGTACTTTAAGGTGTTTGGAAGCAGATGTTACATTAAAAGAGATGATGAGAACCTTGGAAAGTTTGATGCAAGATGTGATGAAGGTATTTTCCTTGGATATTCAACTAGTAGCAAAGCATATAGATGCTTCAATAAAATATTTAGGAAGATAGTTGAGAGTGCAAATGTAAAAGTTGATGAAGATATGCACAGACTAGTTGAAATAAGTGAAGTTGAACCAGATGAACCTATCTGTGGACAAGTAATAGAAGAGAATAAGGAAGAAGAAGAAGAATCTCTAAAACTTGCTCCTAAGACCCCAAATTATGTACAGAAGAATCATCCAAAAGAATGGATAATAGGAGATAAGAGTGAAGGTGTAAAGACAAGAAGCAAAGTGGTAGCAACTAAAGTAAATTTGTGTTTACTTTCAAAGATAGAACCTAAATCACTATTTGAAGCATGCAAAGATGAGAGTTGGGTTAGAGCAATGAAAGAGGAATTACAGTAGATAGAGAAAAACCATACATGGAAATTGGTTCCTAGGCCTATAAACAAGAATGTAATTGGTTCAAAGTGGGTGTTCAGGAATAAGCTAAATGAAAATGGTGAAGTGGTAAGAAACAAAGCAAGACTTGTATGCAAATGTTATTCATAGGCTAAATGAATAGAGTTTGAGAAGACATTTGCCCTGGTGGCAAGAATGGAGGCCATTAGGATGTTTTTGGCATTCTCTACACATAAATACTTCAAGGTATATCATATGGATGTTAAATCTGCATTCCTAAATGGAGAATTGGAAGAAGAGGTGTACATGGAACAACTAGAGGGATTTCAGTTATCAGATAAATCAAACATGGTCTGTAAGTTGAAAAAGGTATTGTATGGACTCAAACAGGTTCACAGATCATGGTATGCAAGATTGGACACATATTTGACACAGCAAAGGCTTCACAGACAGTAATCTCTATTTCAAGGTGGAAGGAAACAAAATGTTGATAGTAGTTGTGTATGTTGATTATATCATTTTTGGAGGAAATGAAGGTATGTGAAAAATATTTTGAAAGGAGATGCAAAAATAGTTTGAAATGTCTATGATTGGTGAGTTGAATTTCTTCCTTGGACTTCAATTGAATCAAACTTATAAAGGCATATTCATTTCACAATCAAAGTAAGTTAAATAATTGTTGAAGAAGTTTGGAATGGATGACTCCAAACTGGTCTGTACCTTTATGGTGACTAGATGCAAACTAAGTAAAAATGATGAATCTCCTAAAGTTGATCAAAGCATGTACAGATCTATGATTGGTGGACTGTTATATCTTACTGCTACTCGACTGGATATCATGCATACAATATGTTTGATTGCCATATTTCAAGAAAAACCTAAAGAAGCACATGTTACAATTGTGAAGAGGATATTCAAATATCTAAAAGGCACTCTGGGTTATGGCTTGTGGTATCCTAAGGATATTGATTTTACTTTGAGTGCTTACATTGATGCAAGTTGAGCTAGTTGTGTGGATGATCGAAAGAGTACAAGTGGTGGTTCTTTCTTTCTTGGAGGAATATTGGTTTCATGGATAAGCAAGAAATATGATTCAGTGTATTTATCCACTACAGAAGTTGAGTACATTGTTGCAGCATCTTGTTGCACACAAGTATTATGGATGAAGAAAACATTGAAGGATATACGAGTGATATGTGATGAGCCTATCCCTATCTTCTGTGACAATACAAGTTCAATGAACATTTCAAAGAATCCAGTAATGCATTCAAGGAAAAATCATATATCTATTAGATATCATTTCTTGAGGGAGAAGGTATTGGAGAATGAAGTTAGGATGGAGTATGTGCCTACAAAGGATCAGATTGTAGATATATTTACTAAGGCTCTTTTAAAGGATACTTTTGAGTATCTTAGGAAGAATTTGGGGGTCATTGGCCCTCTTTCTTTGAACTAGGTGCACATGGAGGTGCATCCATCCAGTGGATTTATAGATTCTTCATTTTTTGGACCAATGATTGAGTCTACTCCATAGGGGGAGTAGAAAGTATCATTGTTGTGGTATGAAATGGGTGCACTCCTAAGGCGGAGTGATCAGAGCTACATAAGGTTGAAGATTTATGCAAACTTTTTTTTTTCTTTTCTATTGATGTTAAAGGGGGAGTGAGAGTCATGTGAAAAATAGTGAAAGAAAAAGGGGAGAGAGAATCATATGAAAGGGAGAATATTGCAAGGAATATTGAGAGTGCAAGAATGTTGTGTAGGTTGTCTAATCTAAAAAATAAAGAAGAGTGTAGGAATGGAATGGATGTTGTCTTTGGTGGTTTTTCACATCATGTGTTTCCATCAATGACAAAGGGGGAGATTGTTGCAAGTATGAGTGAGCATGGTGGTGTTGTCATTAATGTTGTCATTGATGTCAACACAGTGTAGGTTGTTGCAAAGAAAGGAATCAAGTGATTGCAAGGTGTGCATGTATAGTTGAGATACTATAGAGATGTGAGTACATGGAGTTATCTTTATGGAGTTGCAAGTGTGCTAATATGTTGAGTTGCCATTGCTTTTGAGAAATAGTGAAGATAAAGTAAGTATGTGCTTAGAACGTGTTTCAGTATGTGCTCCAAATTTCTTATGTGTTGATCCTATGCTTGTGTGTATCTTAAGTGTTGTTTATCGGCATCTTTTGGTGACATATCCTAGATTAGAGCTTCTAGTTTGATGGAGAGTGAAAGTTGTGTTCACCGGTATATGAATTGGTCTAGAAGAGTTGTTTGTATATGGACTGGGAGAAATGGTTCTCCTCTACAATCCTCCATTGGTTTATTTCTGGTCTTGCAGACCTAGAAGATGGCTTGTAAATGTGTTATCTATGTTCTAGAAAAGGTGTTCATGGTTTGGTGTTCTGGAAGATGAGTTTCAAAGTTGCTTTGTGTGTATATACAGTCAACACAGACTGATGGAAAGTGTTCTATGTTTGAAGATTGTTGCATTTTCTATGGATGAATCTAAAGGTATCTAAGATGTGTTCTCATGCATGGTGAAGCGTGTTATGTGGTCCACATGTTATCTTCTCATTGTGAAAGCATGCACTTCAAATTTTATTTGTGTTTTCATTAGGTTTGGCCGACCTAGTGTCTACACTTCATGTGAAGGAAAAGTATCAATTAAGGAAGCATTTGATTGATCTAAGACTAAGTGTTGGTTTGGTCCACTCTCATTCTCTTCCATCACGGGAATGTTGATTTTCCAACCTAATTTAAATTTGTAAAATGAAGTGTGTGTAGCTAATCTTGGAGAAAGTTTCTAAGGTTGAAGATGGTATAAATACAAGTCGAGATGTTATGGATTGATGTATCAGATGAGACAAAAATTTGAGAAGCAAGAGTTGTGTGAAAGTAAGTTGAGGTAGTAGTACTTTAATTTTTCATATTCTTGAAAGCAGTGAGTTGATGGTGTCTGCAATCTTTCGATCAAGTCTGTGGATGTGTGTAACTTGTTGTGGTGGATTTTTTGTTATCATTTGTATCTGTAGGCAGTGAGCCTCCTTGTTGGATAGCGATTCCTTTCTATAGGCAATGAGCCTTGTATTTTCAAAAGTGATCCCTTGGTAGTGAGCATCTTTGTAATCGATTTTGGAATTACTTTATATTGTGAGTTAATCCTCACCGTCGTTTCTCCCTTATTGGTTTTTCCATGTAAATCTGGTGTTTCTTGTGTTGATATTGCTTTTTGTTATTTGAATTTCATGTTCATATTAATAACAGAATACAGTGGATGTGAAGTTGATAATTGTTTGATATTGATGACAATTGATTCACCCCCCTCTTAGTTGTCTTGCGCCTTTCAACAACTGCAACTATATCTCTGCTATGCAAATCTCGAATTATGATAGAATCTTGTGTGAACTCAAGAATATTTCCTACTCCACCATGTGTAATTTGATAGATAGAAAGGATATTAGTTGATAATGAAGGCACACAAGGAACATCATTGAATGATCTATCATTCATGTTAATGGATCTCTTCCCACAAACATGCATATATGTGTTTTTTTCCATTAGGATGTGTGGTGATGAACAAGTCTCAAATGAAGAGAATATACTCTCTAATGAAGCCATGTGATGCAAGGCTCTTGAATCAAGTATCCTCCTCTCTGACTTAGAATCTATAACTGCAACAAGTGCTTGTCCCTTGAGTTTATCAAACTTTTATGAAGAAGAAGATGATGAACCCTTTGATGAAGAAGAATTTTTTTGAGCCTTCTTAAGAAGATGCTTCAACTCGTCAATCTATTTTGAATAAAATTGTTGTTCATCATGCCTTGATTTCTTGCAATATGCACATTTAGGCTTTTCCTTCTTATATGATTCCTCTTTAGAGGTAGAGGATTTTGATTCTTTATGTGGCTTGCTATTTTTCTTCTTTTGCTTCTTATCAAGATTCCCTAATTCTTTATGTACCTTAGACTCAATATCCAACAATGATTGTTACTTGAAAGACTTTTTTAGACCCATATTAGTTAGCTTAGCTTCCTCTTGTATTAGGAGATTTGCAAAGTCATCAAACTTAGGATTAACATATGATGCTTCCATAGAAATTTGATGGGTATGAAAGACAAAAATAAATACTGAATACTTAGGACCAAGCTTAGATAACACATTTAGAATCAATTATAAATCCTCCTTATCAATGTTACAATCTTTCAGTTGTATTCTTAGTTATTTAACTTTGGAGATGTAGTCTTGGATGTGGTCAAAAATTTTAGGATCAACATTCATCAAATCATTATCAATCTAATATCCCCTAATCTTATCTATTTTACCATACAATTTTTCAAAATCCTCCCAAGCCTCTTTAGGTGTTTTGCATGATTCAACATGAAATTGTAAATTAAATGAGACTGATGATCATATGCATCCAATTGTTCTCTCATGATCAAGCTCCCATTTTACCAATTCCTTAGCATCAGTAGGTTGAGGAATGGTTTCCTTTAGATAGCCTATTAGACCTTTCAACATGAGATAATTCGATGTTGATTTCCTCCATGTAGCATAATTATGTGGAGTTTGGAGTTCAATTTGAGATTTCCCCATTGCAAGAACACAAAGCAAGAAAAAGAAAGCAATCAACCACTACAAGATTACCTCCCCCCCCCCAAAAAAATTACTTAATCAAGAAAACCCCCCAAGAAAATATGATTTGTGGCACTTTATACTTAGTTCGAATATAGGTGCCACTTGCCAACAACAATGAAGTGGACTTGATCTTAGTGCATACAAATTTCCAAATTTGGCCACGAGCTCAAAGTAAAATTTTTAAAATAGATGACATCAATCTAATTACATCACTGTAAAGTACACAAAAAATATTCACTTTCAAAAAAATCAACCAAAAATATTGTTGTATGAGTGAGAATGGTTCTTAGAAGTTCACAAAATGAGAATGACTAAGTAATAGCTCTGAAAATCTACAACTTCTGAAAAAAAAAAAAAAAGCATGAAAATCAAAAATAAATTGCACCACTACAAAGAGAGAAAAATTCTACCCAAAATCAAAAAAAAATCTCATGAAAAGGAGGTCATATGAGCAAGTTATGGCCATTTGAAGTTGAACTGCAAAATCAAAAAGTTCATTAGAGAGGGGGCAAAAAAATTTAAGTGATGCTAACATCACTGCTAACGTAGTGATGATTTTAGAATTTTTCTCGATTAAAATTGATGTCCACCTAGCCATCATAGGTAGAATATTCCTCTTCTGCCAGAATATTCTTAAAATCAGAATATTCTCCAAAATATTCTTGTGTTGGCTACGTGATGAAATCCACAATGAATGATGAAATATTCTATTTTTATGCTCCATTGATTTGGATTTTTACAATGCTGATTTATTTTTCCCATCACTTTTGATTTACCGACCTCTTGCTAGATATTGTGGGTCCATGATTGGCATGGCCTATGGGTTGTTGCCATGTGGTGGCCATCAGCCCATGCGATACAATTTGTAAACTATACGGTCTACGGACTTTACTGAATTTAATTTTTTATTTTTTTAACAAAAAAACATTTCATCAAAAAAATATATATATTTTTTAAATAAATTTTTTGAATAAAATAATTTGAAATTTATTTTTTTTCAAAAAATAAAAAATAAACTGATAGAAGTTTTGCAACTATACCCTTGAAATAATGGCATTCGCATGACAAAGGAGGACCATCTTTTCCTCAAGCCCCAGGTGAAGTGCTCTAATTTTGATTATTTGACAATCAATCTTAGGGTTTTTGGCCCTTCTGGACGTGATGGAAAAGTTGGTTTTGACCCAAAATGCTCCAAAATTGCAACTACCTTCTAGATATGGCAACCACACCTTAGCTTCAAACCCTCATAGATCTGGCCTCATATGTTCGATTTGGATGAAACAAAAGACAAAACTAACTTTCTCGAACCCTCTGATCTCAATTTTGAGCTCATATTTACACCAAAAAGCTCCAATTTGAACCTACAATATAAATCCACAAAGAGGGAACCCCCAAATTTGGTATTTCTTTCAAAAAAATTGATTCTCCAAGTCATCATTTGATGCAAGAGAAGGGAATACTCAAATTTTCAACACCTACCAAGATTTACAACCTAGATCTCTCAATAAAGACTAACAAGAAGCAATCCCACAAGCTCTGATACCATGTAAGAGTTGGTATAGAATAACTATACACCATGCAAGCTTTGGTTGAAGATTATAGCCACCCAAGATCTAGGCACTTCATGAAAGCACAAGAGAGATCAATATGTAATGCTCAAGATTGTAATGGAATTGTTAAATATACAATGTATGAGACCACCTGGTTATATAGCCAAGGTGAGACATAGGATTAAATAGGATTATGACAAGTGTCTTAATCCTATGTCATGTGACAACATATCATAACTACCTAGGACACATGTGTTAAAAATTCAAAAGATAAGATAAGATCTAATGACAACTAACACCTTCTATAAAGATTTCC
>VDFB02024650.1:0-10889 GCA_007258455.2 Sequoia sempervirens | reverse complement strand
TTCATTACTAAAAGGGTCTGTAACCCAATCCCCTTCTAGGCACGTCTGTGTAAGGGAAAATCAGCTTGAATACAATGGAGAAGAAGAATTTTCTAGGCCTCATCCCTAGTAAGGGCTTGGATAATCCATTTCACACACAAGGCAGTCCCTTGCCTCTGGGTGGAAAGCAGACCCAAACCTCCAAAATCTCTGGGAAGATAGCAGAATTCCTAGGCAACACAATGAAACCCTTTATGGGTATCAGAAGAGGCCCAAAGAAAGTCCCAGAGAAGCTTCTCAAGTTTTTTGTAAGCAGCCTTAGAAGGCACCTAGCAAGAGGAATAATAAACATGGGTGGCAGCCAAAACTTTCAAGCAGACTTGAAATTTCCCTGCTAGAGACAGGGGTTTGGTGATCCAATAAGCCAATTTTTGCTCAACCCGGGATAGCACAGCCTACCAGAGTGCAGCCGAGGATACCTAAAAAGCAAAAGGAATGTCTAAGAACTGAAATATTTCTCCTGGCTCAATCCATTTCTAGCCATACTGCTGAAGCCAAGAAGGGAAAGGCAAGATCGATTGTCTGTAGCAGAGAGTTTTGTTCCACTGAATGGAAAAGCCAGAGGTGAGACAAAAAATATTAAGGTGGTGGAGCGTCGCTTGAATGTTCTCCTCATCCTCCAAGAGAGTGAGAAAAGATTCATCAATAAAATGACCATTGACAAGCTAAGCCTGGGAGCCTATTAACGAAATTCCTTTGACACGCTGTTGGGAGGCCACATTGGCCAAAAGATAACCAAAACCTTCAACAGCGAGCACATACAAAGGAGCAAGCGAGAAACCCTACCAAATGGAGTGAAAGAGACCAAAGGCAGAGGACTAGTAGCCATTAATGGTTATGCAGGCTGAGGCATCCGCAAAAAGCATCCAAACAAACTGAATAAAATTGGGCCCAAAACCCAAGGTTTGCAGCATGGCAAGGATAAATGGCCATTCAATGCGATCATAGGCTTTGGAAAAATCAATTTTAATAAACATGGCCTTTCGATTGGAGTGTCGAGCCTGTTCCATCCCTTCCCAAATAGCAATAATGTTGTCCAAAATAAACCTGGATTTGATGAAGCCAGTTTGTTCTGGGCAAACAATTTGAGGTAAAAGATGGCGTATCTTTAAGGCAAGAGAGCTTTGGCGATGATTTTGTAGGATACATTGAGAAGCATGATAGGCCACCAATTACAAATGTATTCAGGATCCCTAGATTTAGGTATGAATTGAATAGTCTTTGTTTATTAACTCCCCTAAAGAGTTAGCATGGAAAGCTTCTAAATAAACATGGTGTAAATTGGGGCCAACACAATCCCAGAGTGCCTTATAAAATTCGCAAGGAAATCCATCAATCCCGGGGGCTTTATCATCAGCCATGGAATGCACAACCTCTTTCAGATCTTCAATTGTTAACAATTGATCACAATACTTTTTCTGGGCTATAGAAAGCCTATGTGGCACGAGAGCAAGGCAGTCCTGGAGGGCTTGCTAGCACTCAAGTGTGGGGTCTTGTGCAATGAACACTTGCTCATAGTGATGTACGAAATCCTGGAGAATGTCAAGAAATTCTAAAAGGACTTGTATGCCATCTTTAATTTTTTTAATGCCCGGGGAAGAGTGTCTGGCGTGTAAGGCCAGAAAAAACTCCTTAGAGGCACAATCACCAATTTTAAGCTAGTGAAGATGTGCCTTGATCTGTGTACCTCTGGTGGCATAACTGTCTGCAATTTTCTTTTTGTGCCTTAACTCAGCAACTCTAACTTGCAAAGTTGGGGAAAAGGGGTTGGCCGCTAAAGCCTCGGTAGCTAAGTGTAGGTCGGCAGTGGTAGCCTCATAAGACCGTCGGATGAAAGTGGCAAGTTGGCACCCATAAATGCGCAAAAATCAAGCAGTACGATTGATAGCATCATTCCACCAAGTAATCTAGCCTATATGATGGGCTGGTCTGCATTCCAAATTCCAAATCCTGCAAATGTGGACCAGGGTAGGCTTGTGGAAAATTAAGGACATGTTAAGAAATAATTGTGTCTTACACGTGCGAGGCTGTCTAATCTCCCATTCAATGCAAAAGCAAATGGGGAAGTGGTCTGACAAAGTCACATCCACTAATGGCTTAACCGGAAGGGAAGAGTTGTCAAAAGAGAAAAAGGATTGATCCAAGATCATGGCATGATCAAGGCATTTAAAAACTTTGTTAGAACCAGCCCTGTAATTACACCAGGTGTGCCATAGAGAATGAGAATGGTGGCGACCAATATTGGGATTAAAGAACCCCAATTTATTGTGCATGTAAAACCATGCTTCTTGTTCACCAGCTGCCCATCTAAAAGGAAAAGTTCCTTCTTTGTCATACGCCATCTCAACCATATTGAAGTCCCCACATAAAATCCAAGTGGCAATAGGAAATTAGTCAGAAATCCATTACCAAAGCACAGAACACTCCACAGCATCATTGGGGGCGTAGACATTAATAATCCCAAAAGAATGATTATCAATGTTAAGAAGGATCCAAACAAGCCATTGTGTGGGATCAGACCCATGGTCGACCACACAGGAATGCCACTGTGGGGACAAAAGAGTGACAAATCCTCCACGCCCAGGCTCATGAATAGTGCAAAACATGGAACTGGCTGGACAAATAGAACGACAAGCTGAGGCAAGCAAAAAACTAGAAATTTAACTTCTTGGAGACAAAGCACATTAATACCAGATAACTTACACAAGGTATCTCTGATAATATAATTTCTGGAGAGGTCTATTAGACCCTGAAACATTCCATGAGAGGAAGTTCATAGGTGAAATGCATCCATATCATATGAATCTGGTTCCTCTTCATTCAAAGAAGAGAAACGATTCTGTAAAAAATTTGGCGGCATCGAGCCAATCTGAATAGAAGGAGAAGAAATTCTCTGCTTCTCCTGGACATATCCCCCCTCTTCCCTGGGTGGAGAAGGGCTACGAGAACACCTTTGAGCTCCCGACATGGGAGAAAAAACATTCAGTTGTGCCATCATAATAGTAGTAGGTTGAGGCGTGGTCTTAAGCTGAGGCTGCAGAGGCACTCTATCAACCTTGGCCAGAGTGGTCGTCCCCTTTGTAGAAGGGTTTGAAGCAATTTTCACTAGCTCGGGGGCTTTGGAAGTTGACACGGAACCAAAAGACTTAGTCTTGCGATTTGTAACCATAGTCCGAGTCGTATCCTACTTGCCAGTATAAGACTCTACCTGATGAGGCTGCTCAACATCTCATGGTAGAGAAGGTGTATGAGGAATTGCCAAAGGGTAGTCCTTGATCTTGTGGTCTGCAAACTGACACCAATAACACGTGTTAGGAAAATTGAAATAGGTGACTTTTTGGGTGTGCCAGAGAGCTCCTATTTGTATATCAATGGCATCTTTCAAATCATGGGAGAGGTCCACTTCTACACAAACCCTTTTTTGGGGACAGGCCTGGAAAAACCTATCTGGCTCAACACAGATAACCCTCCCTAATGAGGATGCAATATAATTCAAAAAAGGTACACAAGGAAAAGGGAGACCAAGAAACTTAATCCAAACTGGGACCTAGAGTTTAGTCTCATCTAAGACAGTAAAATCATAGGTCCAGGCCTAGAAAACCAATAAAGAGGATCGTACATACCAAGGATCATGGCCCAAGATGGCATGCACATGACTAACCTTTGAAAATCCATACAAAAAGAAACCCTTGGTCAAGTTTTGGACCATATCAAGGTGGACCCCATGAGGGACCTAGACCTTGTTAACCCATTCCTTAAGCACACTTTCAGGGGGGGTTCTCCCATAAAAATACCCAACAAGGGTGTGACTTTCAAGCCATTGACAAGTAGAATCAAACTCTGGTAAAGGTAAAACCACATTAGCAGGGGAGTTAGAATGCATACCTCATGAAAAACTTTTGGAACAAATTTTTGGGGACCTTTGTTGGAAGGGGGAACCATTGAGAAAATTCATTGAACCGCCAACACCAGCATGAACTGTTGGGTTAGGGACGGTTGAAGGCATATTAAAACAAAAAGCCCACACTAAATGCGGTCGTACACACTAAAAAAGAGGTAGTTCATGCGCTGTAAGTGCAGTATGACACCAAGGAAGACCGTAGAAACCACAAAACCCTAGCAGAGCTCATACACCCTCCTCAGAATTATTCAACAAACTTTTTTTTTCAAAATGCCATAAATTGCAATTAAGGAGGCAATTTTTTGAAAATAAGATATCACCAGAAAGTTGGTTTGACGTACTTCATAGTGGTGCAGGTTATTTTTCAAAAAAAATCTGTTTGGATGCATTTTTTGATAATTAAATTTGATTCTTTTATTTTTTCTCCTGAGCTCATAACTTTCTGCCACGATCTCTAAATTTTATAATTCTTGTGGCATTGGAAAGGTATTGAGCATCTCTATCAAGATATTCATGCACTTTTTTCTAGTTTAGCCCCAAGTATCTTTTATTCAAATTTGTGTGTATTCACATTTTGGTTGATCACTTGGACATACTTTCACTTGGGAAGGTGCAATTTTGATCTTTGCACTTAATTTCAATTCTAGAATGATGTTCTATCTCTTGTTGCTTCATTTAGATTCTAGGGTTTCTCCATATAGAGATTTTTCTAGTGTTTCATAGCATCTGGACTACTTTTTCTTTATCATGATTCTAGGGTTGCTCCACAATTGAGAGTGTCCAGTGTTTCTAGCATTAGAATTATCTTTCCTTGCTTGCTTTGATTAAGGTTCCAATGTTACTCCACTACTGTTCTTCCAATGTTTATTTTTATTAGGTTACTTAGTTGAGGGGGTTTGAATGGTCTCTCTTCTTCTCTCTTATGGGGGGTCTTTTTTCTCACATGGGTTTTTGTCCTCATTCTTCATGGAGAGAATTATTGTATCTTATCTCTCTTCCAAGGAGGAGTTTTGTTCCACTAGTTTTTCTCCATTTTTGAGAGATTTCTTTTTATTTGTACATGGGTACCTAACATGACCTTGTATATGGAACCCATCTTTATGTCATTTGCATAATCATGCTCCCTAAGTTTTACTTAAGGGGGGTTGGTGTAAATAGGTGTTTTACCTATTTAGGTCCTATTTAATTATTAAGTCCACTTAGTTCCTATGAAGGAATTTCTTTAGATAGTGTTAGTTGTCACTAGATATTATCTTATCTTTTGGAATTTAATGCTTGTCTCTTAAGTCATTTAATGTTGTTGAGGTAGTTATCTCATTATATAAGATTAAGACATGTGTCAAGATCTTGTCTAATCCTATCTCACAACTTGCCTTTATAAGCAAGGAGTCATATGTATATTGTCATATTTAATCTAGAAATTTGGCATCCATAATCACACCATGATATTTATGCCATTTCTCTCTTGTGGAAGTTATTGTTTTCTTGTAGGTGATATTGGGGTGTTGAGAACTTGAGTGACTCTAACATAAGAAAATTATAGACCAATCACATTTGGTTGTAGCAACAAACATACAATTAGTGAGTTATCAAGGAAAACCTTTTATAAAATAGTTATAGATACTTTCTATGGAAGGCCATGAGGCCATTATAGATGCATTTAAAGAAAAAAATAGGATGCAAATGGTACAATGAAGTAAAAATTTTGAATGGGTGGTGGGCCTAGCTCAATTGGTTAAAGCATCCTTTTGTAGGCAAGAGGTCACGAGACCTAGTCTCCCCACCATCCCCGTGGTACCGAAGGGCGTGTCGTGCCAGCATCACCGGTCACATGAAAAAAATTTACCAAGCGCACTGCAATTTATAGGGGCATGACTACTTGATTTTGATTCTTGCAGTCTAAAAAAAAGTAAACTGTTTAAATTTTCTTTCAAGTATGTAGAAATTTCTAAATTTTTAACATTTAAATTTTAACTAATGTAAAGTTGTATATTTTACCTCAAAATCCCTATAATACTCTTATCATTTTTATTTCAAGTATCCTACAATTAGTTGGCATGATTGTCACTACTCAAGTGTATTCAAAATGTAACATACTTAAGCAAGTTAGGTGTAAGTAATTTTAATTTAGTATTATTTACATGACCACACATCTTCATAAGAAAAATTAAATCTATTCACTTTTATACATTGTTTCAAAGAGCTGACAACAATCCCTTATAAAATGGATTTTAATTCATTATTATGAAGTTGATGGTGTGCTTCTATAACATAAATATTAAAATATAATGGCATATTCATGTATGCACTCATTGCATCCTTGGACACACTCAAACAAATTAGAAATGGTAGATTTTTAACCCATACTAGCTTTGAAATTCTTGAGAAAAATTTTGGCCAATTCTGAAAAGAATGGATAGATATATGATGTAAAGAGAAAACTACTCAACAACATTATCTTTCAAAATACATGGAAATAAGAGTAAAATCATGAAGTTGGAAGTCAATTAAGGTGGGGGAATGTGGTACTATAATTATTTAATAGAAAAATACCCATTTTAGAATGGAATGGGTATCTTTTTTAATGAATAAACAAATAATCCTAAATTTCTATCTTTTTCTTATAAAACAAATATCTATTTTACACAAAAAAGATATCTATTATGTGCAAAAATGAATGTGTATTTTATAAAACCACTTGAAATAAATCCTTATGAGCTAACATTTATTTCAATCAAATATACATTTCTTTTGATTTTTTGTTGGTTGAATAAGGTGTTTCACCTAACTAGTTCACCTAGTAGGTCCTATTTACATGTTAAGCTCAAATAGAAGTCTAGGAATCATTCTAGAAGTCTTAGTTTTCATGTGATATTATCTTATCTTTAGCTTTCTCATGTCATAATGATGTAGCATAGGGTGGTGGAACCCTCAATCCAACACAATTTGATCAATCTCAAACAAAGAGATATGTCCTTAAACACAAACACACAACTTTTACTCAAACCTTCACCAATAGGCTTCTAACCCTCTCAACACAAAAATTGGACCTATCCTTTAGATGAGGTCGTACAATGGCCACCCAAACATCAAATAAGCTTTAACTCAGATCCCAAAAAAAGGTTCCAAAATATTACCGAGGGTTTCTTTGCAACAATATGGAGATTCACTAAACTAACACTGCAAAAGGCTACTAGAATTAGCCCTATTTTCAAAATGAAGTACCCTCAAAACACTTTGTAATCACAAAAACTCCTTGGACAGTCACTAATTGTGACACAAAACTTCAAACTCCCTGATCAAAACCCTAGTTCAATTCTTCTAGAGCGTTTCCCAACAAACCCTCACATTTCATGCTTAAAGGCTAGGGTTTCATGAAACTAACATTAACCCAGCTTATCAAACTCCAAAAATGCATCAAATAAGTCACACTAGGTTTGTACAGACTCTTTACACCTTTACCAAAACAATTACATCAAAAAAAATTCATGTCCCTTCTTGAAGCCACCATTTTCATAAGAAAAAAAATACTCTGCCCAACCTAGGGTGCCCTACCATTCCACATAAATTTCTCTCTACATACCAAATACTAGGATAGTTAATCTACAACATTTAGGACCCATTCCACAAGAAATAGTGGAGACAGAAAGTGGAATGGGTCAGTGTAGCATTTTGGAGACCCTCAACCCTTAATTCTATGTGTAACAGGGCAGTGACAAATATTTACAAAGAACTCGCACAAAATACAATGTTAAACCCTCAAACTTAGATCAAATTAAAGCTAATTCATGGTATTCTGATATGCAATGAATTTGAAATCATTAGAACACTATACAAGGTCGTACTCTTTTGGAAAAGATCAGAAAATAGTGCAATTTGCAAGAAATAACATTGAATTTATTAGAATGGTCTCAAAACAGACTTCAACAACCCCAAGTTCGAGCCTTTCAAAGGCCTTTTATATTTCTCCTATTCAAAAACTAACCATCCAACATTCTTAACTGTCTCTTAAACTTCTAAGACAACTTTTTTTTTTGTATAACAACACTTCTGCATTTTATGCAACTTCTTGACCCCAAATACAAATAACTTAAAAACCACCTTAGTTACATTGGAAATGGTCTCTAAGACCTTATTTAGTATAATTATACCTTGACTAAAACATAAAGACTCAAACTTCTCTAAATTCCTTAGACTCATCTAAATAATCTTCAAGACTTCCATTTTTCAACAATGTGTAGGTGCTCCTGCACCATACACCCCATAGGAAACAAACTCTTGTCACAAGAGTTGAAATTTGTTCCATGCCCTATCTTTTCTCCATACATCCTATGATCAGCAAATCTCCTTCAACTAGTTCAAACATGGATTTCTTTTTTTTTTTATCTACTCTACCTCTTAACTGCGGTTCATGCTTGTCAAAAATGTGCTTGCAACTTCATGCTTAGACCGATGTTTTCCACATCCTTATGCCTAGGTCAAAACTTGGTGCTATCCTAGTCCTTATACCTGCAAACAAACAAGAGTTAGCAATACCTTTCTCTACCTTGTTCTTGGCTTCATCTACATACTTGTATCCATCCACATTCACTTGTATACTCTACCCTCTCATCATTATCATCAGAATTTTGTCCTTTTGCTCACACTATCCTTTTCTCATTGTTATCAGACCCTGCACACTGTCATTACCATGTACCACTGCATTATCAAACTTATCAACCCCTATACTTTCAAATTTCACATGCCTTGCCAAATTACATTCACCTATAGGACACACAATGGTCCCCATAGTAATTTCATCCTGCTTCACAAACCTTCCCTCAAGCATTTCACCCTATTTTTAATGCTTGTTTAATATCTTACCATCATTCACTTTGACTGTTTCAGACTTGGGTATAAGTTCTTCCTCTCCCTGTAAACTCCTAACTGTCCTAGCATCATTTATTTGTGCTTTTCCTACTGCCCTAACACCATAATCCTGCTCCATACCTACAAATACACCAGTCTTGCTATCCTCAGGCCTTAAAGGCTATCTTTTGCCAAAAATGAAAACCTTAGACTTACCCTTATCTCTTCCACTTCCCTGTAAAGGAGTTAGCTTAAAGCTCTTGTCATCCTTCTTGATAGTATAGGTGTTTTCTCTACCATCATACATAGACCTTCTGTCAAATTTCCATGGTCTCCCCAATAGAAAATGGCAACAATCCATTGGTAGCACAACACATAAAACCCTATCCTTGTACTCCCCAATTTGGAAATCTACATATGCTTGTTCATTCACCACTAGAGTTTGACTATCATTCACCCAAGAAGCTTTGTATGGTGCTACATGAGGTATCTTCTCTAAATTCAACTTGTCTACCATCTCCCTAGACACCATGTTATCTTGAGAACCTAAATCAATAACAACTTGACACACTTTACCTTTGCATTTGCATGAAGTTCTAAATAGACTCCTCCTTTGACTCATGTCTTCCTCCTTAGGCTCCTACAACAAAGTTCTTCTTATCATAAGTGCTTCCCCCACCTCTAGGTATGCAAGAGTACTTGAACTTTCACATTCTTCCTCTTGGACTAGTTGTGTTCTTCTTTCACTCTTCCTATCACTGCTTGATGTTGAACCTTGGTTTTGAGGACACTTGAAAGATGGGTGTCCAAATTCATTGCATCAATAACACCTACCTGAAAATTCATTAAAATCTCTCCTTTGCCTGAATTTTTTCCTTTCACCTCTCCATCCTCCTCTTGCTTCAGGTGCTTGTTCCTAATTCTTATCAACATCTTCAAGGTCTTCCTTGGTATGTCTTGGTGTTGAAGTTGTACCTCTGCCCCTAGAAGTGTTGCCTCTTCCTCTTGCTACCTTCTCTTGTCTCCTCTTGAGTTTTTCTTCTGCCCTCATTGCCATTTGAAAGCCTTGTTCAAATGATTTTGGTGACAACAAACTAATTTCATCCTAAATGTTATACCTTAGTCCATTCAAATATCTAGCTACCATTTCTTCCTCATCTTCTTCATGCTTCATTCTTATACTTAGCCTATAAAATTCTTCAGTATATGCTTGCACATCTGAATCCTTTTTTCTAAGATTTTGTAACCTCTTAAGCAACAAAATATTATAATCACAAGGAAGGAATTTACCTTTAATTTTGGTCTTCATCCTCTCCCAAGAAGTGATCTTGCTCTTTCCTTTTCTCTATGTTTCCTCTTGCACAAAATTCCACCATAACAAAGCATGCCCTTTCAGTTTTGTTTTGGCCTTCTTCACCTTATGTTCTTCATCAATATATTCACTATCAAAATAGTTTTCCATGTATTTTATCTTTTGGAGAAGGTCATGCCAAGGACAACAAAACACCAATGTAAACTATCAATAGACCCCAAGACATTTCCCAAAAATGATCTCAATTGGTTTCTTTGTGCCATCATTAAGAAACATTAAACTATCCTACAAAAAGGCTACTAGAATTAGCCTACTTTTCCAAACAAAGTACCTTTTGAACTTCTTATTTTTGAAAAAACACACTTGAAAGAGTTGAATTTTCTGTCAAAACCATAGATTCCATAATCAGATCACAATCTCAAGTCCACCAAACCACCATTCCAAGAAACCCTCAAATTTCTTACAAATACCTAGGGTTTTACTGAATCTCCACTATATCGGGCTTCCAAAACTTTAAAATTGTTTCCAACACATTGAAATAGATCTGTATAGACATTCAATACCATTATCAAGTCAAATCCATCAACCATTCACAAATTTTTCTTAAACTACCTCATTTCTCGCGAAAGAAACTCTATGCATTGCCCAACCCTAGGTGTTACTCTTCCAAACTAGTTGTCTTGACTCCAACACCTTCTAACTCTTCTTTTAGGAAATCTTAACATCAAATGTTTATCCCATCAAAGAAAAGGTCCATACAATAGGTGTATTGACTTATTTTTTCATTAT
>VDFB02024648.1:0-10021 GCA_007258455.2 Sequoia sempervirens | reverse complement strand
CCCTGTGATGGCCTTTTGTCAAATCCTGACCCACTTCTTTGGCCTCTATCAAAGTTTTGCCTCCTATCGTTGTTGAAACCTCTATCCTGGTTATACCCTCTGTCATTGTAAAATCCTCTGTCATTGCGTTGTCCCCTGTCGAAATTCTGCCCCTGTGAGAACTCCCTGTTCGGATTGGATTGCATTCCCTTTTGAGCGGCTTGCAATTGGCTATTCTGGTTTCTCAAATAAGTCACCTCTAGATTTAGCTTCTTTATTTGTTCAGCCATTTCGTCAATTCTTTCCTTATTAGGGTCTCGGTAGGGAGGCTGGTTTGGGTTACTCAGAGGTGGGACAGGTACTGGGGCGGATCCCAGAGATTGATGCAACACTTCCGAATTCTGCAGATAAGCCGGGAAGCTATTTGATTGCGACTGGTACATAGGCTGGTTAACCTGCTGTTGAGGGAAGTTCATCATAGGAGAAACCTGATTCATAGGATGACCAGGGTGTGGTACCATTGATAATTGAGGAACTGGATTCATAATAGGGGTATGATTGGTGAGAGCCTGATTTACTGCCTGAATCTGGTTAGGGTGTGCGACTGGTCCCAGAGAAGGCAATGGCCCTGTCAAGTGCTGTCTCAAGTCTGTGCTAAGCTTGACAGCCTCCGTGTAAGCGTCTGTCAAGGTAGCTGGAGGGTTAGGTCTCCATTTCAGAAAGGTTGCCGTTAGACTATCCAGAGCTTCATAATATACTCCCAGGGCAGTACCATCATCTAGGACATATGGATCTTGCAATCTGGTGAACGCACGATGGAATCTATTATTGAAACTGGCTATGGGTTCGTTGACTTCTCTCTTGACTTTGATAAATTGCAGGTATAGCTCATTAGCACTGATGGGTATTCAGAACTTTTGCAGAAAGGTTTTTTCAAGGTCACCCCAGTTCTGAATTGAGCCAGCAGGGAGATGGTTGTACCAATAAAAAGCTTCTTCACCCAGGGAGTAAGGGAATAACCTACAAGCAACATCTTCATGGACAATTCCTCTGTCTTTAAGGCAAGTTTGGAAAATCCTTATGTGTTCTTCTGCAGTTCTGTTCGGGTCATTCACATGGAATTTCGAGCAGAAATGCTCAGGATTTTTAGGCATTACATTATAAGCACCGAAGGACAAAGGTGACGGATTATTGGCAAGGAAAGCCATTGGTAAGAGCGGGGGTGGAGGTTGTGGTCGGTTAATGACAGGTTGGGACTGTTGAAGGGGAACCTCTTCAGGAACGGGTATTGCTTCAACCTCAGGGTGAGAAGATATGGACAATGTTGGTGAAGGGATAGGTAATGATGATACTCCCCTATATGAGGATGTGGATGATGTTGGTGATGGAGCGGGCGATGATGATTCTCCTCTCCCTCTAGTCCTTCTTGACCTATTGGGAAATTGAAGCTCCTCTAAATCTTCCTCTCTGGTGGTGGATCTGGTATTTCCCAAACTTCCCAGATGGCACCAAACCACCAAGGTGCTCAGCCCCAGCCCCTTCTAGCTTAATCTCGTCGGCCGCAAGCGTAAAACACCATCAACAGCAGACTGGGCCATTTTGGACAGTTCAAAATAAGGCAATATAATCCAAAAAGAGGGTTAAATGAGACGCAAACATCAAAGCGGGGCTTTCTCGAGAAATATGCGCCCAACCGACTTTTGTTGGAGTAGCCTTTTCCTTCCCAAGGCGTGTATACTTTCATGGGTGACTCTACAAGGGAGAGTCATAACTACAGAGTGGTTTACAAATCTGGGTTACCAAGGCCCATCTAGATGTGCCTTATGTGAGTTGGACTCTAAAACGGTGAATCATATCTTGTTGTGCCGCCCCTTTTCTCTGAAATGTTGGAAATGGTTATACTAATTGCTGCACTACCTAATGATAATCCTACCACCCCAGCCCAAGATTCAAAAACATGCCCTCAAATTTCACCTACTCTCTCTCTCTCTCCTAATTTGGGAAATCTGGAAAGAGCATAATAGAAGGGTCTTCTAGGAGAGAAAGCTTGATGTGGATTCCTTCTTGAACAAAGTTGAAGTGGCTATAACAAAAGTAGTGAATAGAAGAAACTTGAAGCATGTCAAGACAAATGTTTCCTTCACTGAATGGGACGGTGCAATTAGAAAGGAGTGGCCGAGGCTTAGTATTCCACCCTTTTTTGGCCAAGGAGGACAGGAATTTGAGAAGTTGAGAACTGAAGGGAGATGGTCGCCCCCAGCCTTCGGATGGTACAAGATGAACTTTGATGGTGCTGTGTGGGGAAATCCTGGGAAGGCTGGAGCAGGTTTCATTGTTAGGGACTGGGAGAGCTTAGTGGTAGGTATGAAGGCAGTCCCTCTCAAACAAACTACCAATAACATGGTAGAACTAAGGGCACTATTAGAAGGTCGCTAAGATCGCAATTGAAGGAGACTCTGTAATCATTATCAATGCTCTGAGGATTGGTTCAACTCCAAATTGGAAATTGAATGCCATGTTGGGTAGGGCCTTAGATTTATTGAATCATTTTGAGGAAGTAACCATCAATCACGTCTACAGAGAATTAAATAAGGAGGTGAACAGTCTTGTAAATTTGGCTGCAGATGGCACTCTATTAGATACAACGGCTGGCTGGGAAGAGGAAGTGTCGAGGGTGGTCGATCGATGCCTCCTATAAGGTGTGAAGTGTGAGGTAATGGTGGCAGTATTTGGGTCGGTAAGGTCTTTCCAAGCTAGATGCATACACATCGTAGTTAAAAGGAAAGGACAAAAAGTATGCCCAAGACCCATGGAGTCAGGGCCTGGAAAAAGCTCTTCTACTTCTGTCTCCCCTAGATATGGATAGATTGGTGTTCTGTATTTGTTGGCATGGCTTCGGTTTAGTCTTTGTGTTGAAGCGTAGGCATCGTCAATTATGTTTTGGGGGTTATGTAGGATGATAGCTAATCTTCAGCTCAATTTCAGTAAATTTAGTAGTTAGTTGGTGTGTCAAAGATAGACACAATCTCTGCAAGGGGCAACTGGTCTGGAGCTTAGCTCAACTTGCTGATTTCATATTTATAAACCTTTATTTTATGCAATACATTTTGGCCTAGGCCTTTTATTGATAAAAAAAAAAAAAAATTACCTGAGTATCAATGTCATACGCCTCATGCAAAATGTCAACTTCCCTTTCCATCTCTATAGCTGTAGATGGATCCTGCATAGCAACCTCCTGAGTGTCAGTGGGCTCATATGAACAAGTCACCTTGCAAGATTGACACACATGGGTTTGAAGGCCACAACTCGAAGACTCCCTTGTATGTCACTGTAGAATAGGGCTAGTATGCTAGATGACACTCTGGTTCATAGTGTTGATTGCCTATAATGTCTCTACATCAACACTCTCCTTTGCCACAAAAGGCATAACAACATGCTCATGAGGTGGCCTAGTGAGAGCTCGTGTCCCTTGCTGCATAGGATCGGGCTGTGCACTAGGTCTATCTTGAGCTGACCCCCCACCTCTCCCATGGAAGTCCCTCATATCAAAATAATTTGGGATTTTGTTCAATATAAACTCACTGTATAGTTTCCTAAGGAAATACTGGGGGACTTCACAATTGTTGCACGGTGGGTAATCAAAAACCAAGTACCACCTATCATAAAAATAGTTCCTAATGTGTTGGTGATGGTACCAATGAATAGAAAACCTCTTCGCATTGAGGGTAGTATTTTTATTTGTGAACAGGACAGTGAATAATGAGCACAAATCACCTTTTGTAATTTTTAAATCCTTTACATCTTTATATGATAGTTTATACACGTAATAGGTCCTAGCCGCCTGCCTCCTATCTTGCCGTCCAGTTATTTGATTGCTAATTGAATCTACATTTTTTAACACATCTTTCAATGAACTTGCTGTGGTCATTCTTTTCCATGGTTGAAATCCATTTGGATCACTCAACCTACCGGGATTAAATCCTCAATTTGCTTTTTTTTGTTCTCAATTTCACTCATTAAATTTTGTTGAGTGCTAGGAGTGTGTTGAGTGAATGGTGGAGGAGGTTGTTGTTGAGGTTGATTTTATTGTTGAGGATTTTGTTCTTGAGGATTTGGTTGCTCTTCTTGTTGAGGACTTTGAGGGTTTGCAGGTTCATTTGAATCTCCTACAAATTCAAAAAAATAAATATCAAATACAACCTAAAACTAACAAATTCAAAACAAAAAGCAAACAATCCTTACCTCTCACACCTCCTCCTCGTCGTGGTGCCATCCTTGCAATGAAATAGCAATTGTTGATGAATATTTTTGTTGAATACCTCCACTCCTAGAACGCGAGTGCAAAAAATGGGGGTTTCGCCATAAGACAACAAAAACACAAATGAAATGCAAGAATGAATGTGTTTCACTTTTTTTCTTCTTTTAACATGTCATAATGCACTCATGTAATGGGCTCATTGTGGCCGATCCTTAGGGTCAAAACACCAAGCCATGATGCAAGCGCATTATAACATGTTCACTTTATAATGGCCTCTTAGATTATGGGCTCATAGGGGCGCAGCCTCGGAAGCTCCATTAATACTCGCCATGACACAAGCGCTATAACGACTCACGCTATAACATCTCGCGGATGACTTTTGAAAAATTTAAAAAGTGTAAATAATAAAATTGTTACCCACTTCCATGCACCCGCCCCTTTGGTGACATCTTCTTTTCATGCCAATTTGTTATAACATGCTTGCGTTGATGAATTTTCAAAAACTTTTAAAAAAGTGTGTAAATTGCTACCCAATTTCCATGCACCTCGCCTCTTTGGTATTCTCCTTTTGCATTATAGCTCATTGTGGCTTTATCTCGCTTCAAACACCAAGACATGACGCAAGCGCATTATAACACATTCACTTTATAATGTGCTTGCATTATGGGCTCGTTGTGGGTGAGCCTCAGGCTCGACACACCAAGCCATGACACAAGTTCGTTATAACATACTCATGTTATAACACGCTCGTGTGATGACTTTTCAAAACTTTTTTTTAAAAGTGTGCAAAAATTTGTTACCCACCTCCATGCACCCACCCTTTGGTATCTTTTTTTCATGCCAAAGGAGATAAGAATTACTGGGTTGTTGATAGTGGTTACTCTAATCCCATGACTGGAGAAAAAAGTAAGTTTGTTAAACTTGAAAAGTATAATGGTGGATTAGTTGAATTTGGAGATGATTCAAGAGCAAAAGATTTGTGGAATAAATCAACTTTGATGGAAAGCATAATACTAAAGATGTTTACTATGTTAAGGGTTTAAGGCATAATCTTTTGAGTATTGGACAAATGTGTAGCAAAATATATAATCTTGTGTTTAAGGATGAAACATGTGAGATCAAAAAAGGGTCTAGAACTATGATTGTTGTTGGTAAGAGGACTAATGGAAACATTTTATTAGCTTAAGGGCATTGATGGTCATTGCTTTATGTCTCAAATTAATGACAGTTGGTTATGGCACTGGAGGATGTGTCACATGAATTTTGATAATTTGGTGAGAATTAGTTCAATCTATGCAAAGCAGAGACCTGCCAAGAATCACAAAGCCTATTAATGTTGTCTGTAGGGATTGTCGGTTTGGAAAGCAAGTAAGAAGTAGTTTCAAGGGAAAGGAACAATCTGTTACCAGACTATTGGAATTAATTCATACATATCTTTGTGGTCCTACAAGGGTGAGAGAATTCCTCTCAAGGTGACAAGCATTTTATGCTTTTGATTGATGATTGCTCTAGAATGATAAGTGGGTTACTTTAGAGATAACTGATGCATTAGATAAATTCAAAAGAATTTTAGATAAATTCAAAGAATTTAGATAAATTCAAAGAATTTAAGGCTATGATAGAGGTGGAGAATTCACCCCCAATGAGTTTAACATGTTTTGTGAAGTTCATGGAATAAAGATGCACTTGTCTACCCCTAGAACTCCTTGGCATAATGGAGTGGTTGAGAGGATAAAACAAACTATTCAAGAAGCGACTATGACTATGATGAAAGAAGAAAATATATCATAAGTCTACTAGAGAGAAGCAATTCATACTACTATTTACATACTTAAAAGAGTTCAAGCTAAAGCTAATAGCACAAAGACTCCATATGAATTATGGTATGAAAGGATTCCTATTGTCAAGTACTCTAGAGTATTTGGAAGCAAATGCTACATCAGGAGAGATGAAAAAAACTTACATAAGTTTGATGCAAGGTTTGATGAAGGTATCTTCCTTGGATATTCTACTAAAAGTAAAGCTTACAGATGTTGCAACAAAAGGGTGAGAAATTTTTTTGGAAGTGCAAATATTAAAGTTGATGAAAACTTGAAAAATTCAATTGTAGTAGATGGATATGTGTCGCATGAACTTGACGGTGCGGAGAAGAATAAGGAAGAGGTGGGTAAACCCACAAAAGTGGTTTTGCTAATTCCAAGAAGTGAAGAAAAGTTAAAAAAAATGACCCCATGCAAAAAAATTGGTTTTGTGGGTCCAATGAAATTTTGTCTGCTTAACCCTTTGGGTTCACTTTCAGGAACCCTAGTTTAGGAAAACTCCATTAAATGCGTGGTTCCACCTTCATTCCCGGAAAAACAAAAAGAAAATCCTTAGGAAAGGGGCCGAGAGAACTCCCCCTAGGGCCTCGGCCAAATCCCCTTTGAATACTCAAACCCCTTTTCCCACCTTCCTTTCTCTCACCGAACCAAAAATCTCCAAAATTTTTCCCTTTGAAGATCGAGTTGAGGATGAAAATGGAGGAAACTTCATAGACCCAAGTGGATGATGGTTTTCCTCAAAATGAGCTATACAACAAATATAATTTTAATATGTTTGGTTTTATTATGTATTTGTTTTTTTTAGTTTTATTAAACATGGTTTTTCTTAATTTAAAAACTGCTTTCCTTTTGTTCTCGCGACATGTGGAAAAATAGTAGATTATCAAAAAATTGAAAAATATGAGTGCAATTCAAATATTGAAGTCTTTGATCCAATAAAAAAGAATTGAATTTTGATACATACAAAAAAAGTTGCATGTTATATGGTCCACCTATGTCTGAATGTAATTGGTTTGACTCTAAAACTTGATTCAGGAAAAAATATTCAATAAAACACTATCAAACCAATTGGGAACTAATCTAGATATCATAGTTTATGGAATCTAAATTCAAAAATTCAGGAATTTTATCCTTCATGGAATAAAAAGCTGTTGCATACTTAAGGAGCGCTACCCTTAAAAATGGTGTGTTTATTGAAAAAACTAGTTTTCGGCTGAGATGGAAAATAAGCAATCTAATTCCAAATTTTTGAAAAAATATATTTAGAATCTATGACAAAATTCACTTTGCATCATCTTCAAATTCCTGTGATTTAGCTGCTAAAGGTGTCTGAAAGTGAAGATTTAGTTAGAAAAAATTATTTCAGTGTCTAGTTTGGCCAAAAATTGTAAACCAGTATTATGGGATCACCCAAGAAGAAGTTGAATAAAAAGAAGTGTAGAATGAAGAGGAAGAAGCTCTAGATAAGACCCTTAAGACCCCTAAGTATGTGCAAAAGAATCATTCTGAAGATAAAATCATTGGAGACAAGAGGAAAGGAGTATTGACAAGAAGCAAAGTTGCTAAGGTTGAGGTGAATCTGTGTTTACTTTCTAAAGTAGAACCTAAAACAGTGAGGGATGCAAAGATGAACATTGGATGAAGGAAATGGAAGACTAAAATTATGCAAATTGAGAAGAATCGGACTTGGGAATTGGTTCCTAAACCAAAAAACAAGAACATAATTGAAACTGAGTGGGTATTCAAAAATAAGTTGAATGAGAATGGAGAAGTGGTGAGAAATAAGGAAATACTTGTGTGTAAGGGCTACTCACAAGTGGAAGGAATAGACTTTGAGGAGACAATTTCCCTTGTTCCTAGGATGCAATCTATCATAATTTTTTTGGCATTTTCAACACATAAGGACTTTAAAGTTTATCAAATGGATGTTAAGTTTTCTTTTTTGGATGGTGAATTGGAAGAAGAGGTTTACATGGAACAACCAGAAGGATTTCAGTTGTCAAATCAACTGAATATGGTGTGTAAATTGAAGAAGGAATTATATGTATTGAAGCAAGCTCCCAGAGCTTGGTATGTAATACTGGATAGATATTTGATACAACAAGGTTTTAGTAAAGGCACTGCAGATAGTAATCTTTACTTCAAAATTGAGGAAGACAAAATCTTGATAGTGGTTGTGTATGTGGATGATATTATCTTTGGTGGAAATGAAGATATGTGTAAGAAATTTTCTAAAGAGATGCATAAAGATTTTGAAATGCCAATGTTTGGGGAGATGAATTTCTTCCTTGGGCTACAAATCAATCAAATAGATAAAGTTTTTTTCATTTCATAGTCTAAGTATGTCAAAGAGATGTTGAAGAAGTTTGGAATGGAAGAATCCAAACCGCTATGCACTCTTGTGGTGACTGGTTATAAATTGAGAAAAGATGATGATTCACCTAAGGTTTATTAGAGAAAATATAGATCTATGATTGGTGGACTGCTATATCTAATTGCTACTAGACTGAATATCATGCATGCAGCTTGTCTTGTGGCTAGATTTCAAGAAGAACCTAAATAAACACATGTTGCAGAAGTGAAGAGGATATTTAGATATTTAAGAGACACTCCAGATTATGGCTTGTGGTATCCTAAGGATATTTATTTCGGGTAAAAGCACAAACTTGTGTCACACTTTATAAAGGAATCGGCCAACAACAAAAAAATTTCTGAACTTCGACCACATAAAAGTGGTCTTTATGCTTTGAATTTAAAAATGGTGTAAACTAATGAAATGTAGAACTTTTGATGAAGTTTATTCCTCCAATTTTTTTTATTTTAAAAAAAATAAAATTTACATTATGTTTTTATGAATTTAAAGACATATTTTGGAATGCTAAAATTTTTAGAAAAGAGTGACTTCACAAGGCGTCAAGAAACAAATTAAAAAAAACTTCATTTCTCCCTATTTTTTTTACTCCAAATGGGTAACTTCAATATCTTGTGCATGGAAAAAAAATCAAATTTTGATGCATATTTTTTCCATAATAACGTTTTTAAGTCAAACATGTCAAAATTTGACAGTTTTCACAGGCCATCAACTATTTTCAATTTTTTTAATCATTTTAAAAAAATATATATACCCTTTTGAAAAAAGACTCTCTCCTCTTATGCCCCATATAAATTTTAAAAAAAAATAATATATATTTTTAATTTCTAATCAGCCTCTTTTTTTAATTTTAACAACCTACTTGCATTATTTTAAAAATAAATATATTAAAACTAATCAAAATATTAAAAAAATTATATATTTGGATTCAACTCTCTGAGATCTACAAAAGGGTATTTTTATTTTTTGCAGAAACATCATTCTGACTAGAGAAATACTCTGCCAAAGTTGAATGTTTCAAAAAATTTTGAAAAAAGGTGAGTTGGCTGCCAAGTAGGATGCCAACTAGACTTGCTCAGCCGAGTATGTTTCAGTCGAGCCTATTTTGGCCGAAACATACTCAGCCAAAAATTTCTTGATATTTCCAAGCTATAAATACCAGATACACTCACTTTTTTCATGTTTTTGGCCAACCGTATTCGACCAAGTACCTTTCGGCCGAAACCTCTTCAACTGAAAATGTACCTGCCACATGGTTTTGGTCAAAAGCCACTCGACCGAATATCTTCCGACCAAAAATAGTTCACTTAGAACCATTTATTTGGCCAAAAGTGTGACACACTATTGTGCTTTTACCCTTTCACATTGAATGCTTACACATTCAAATTGGGTTGGTTGTGTTGATGGCAAGAAAAGTACAAGTGGTGGTGCATTCTTTCTTGGATGCAAATTGGTATCATGGTTAAGTAAGAAGCAAGATCTAGTTTCCTTATCCACTATAGAGGTTGATTATATTGCCACAACATCATGTTGTACACAAGTTTTGTGGATGAGATAGACATTGAAGGGTATCAGAGTTGTATATGATGAGCC
>VDFB02024647.1:0-27053 GCA_007258455.2 Sequoia sempervirens | reverse complement strand
ACTTCCTACACTAATCTAAGCAGGAGTGAATAGCAAAACTTTCTTTTTAACACCTTTAAACAATTGCATTAATGAGAAACACATAGGAATAGTGAAATAGAACAACTTGATGTAAGTTTAGATCTACGAGAATTTCAGCAGTATAATGGTATGAGAAACACAACATAATGGAAGAAAGATAGACAGAATAGAAGGGACACTGGTATACATGGGGAAAACCCTTTCAGGTAAAAAACCCCACCCTCCAAAAGTACAATACCATTGTATTACTTCAAAAGAGAGTTACAATACCCCAAGCACAATGCTTCTTCAACAAATGTTTCACACCAAGCATCTGTTTAGGATTCAAACCGTCTGCACTTCAATACCTGCAAACAAACTATGCATTCTACAATACAAGGCATCCTATTTATAGGAGATACAAGCTTTGAGAGGCTTCTAGAATAGTTTAGGCATCCAAACCCATGTGGTAATAATAACTCATGCCATAAGCATGATTTGGACACTTGTACAACATTATCTTACATTTCTTACAATTGTCATAACATGCCAAACCTCTCTCCAAGCTTGGGCGCCTAAGTCATGCTTCTAGTGGGTTATGACAAAACCTTACAAATGTCATATAACATGTGTCCTAAAAATTTTCCACACTTACAACACATTCAACATTCAAAGAATAAGTCAAACATGACTATCACACTTATTCTTTCACACTTTTTTCATATCCCACTTAAGGCACCACACTTTCTCCATTCAAAATATACCTTATGATGCGTCATGGAATATGACACCACTTGTCCTAGGTCCATGATTCCAAGATGGGATGCCTACCTCCACATGTGATGAATATGTGTCATACAGTCACCTCCAACGGGGATGGCACCCAACTAGTGGGTCCCACTTAATGACATGACATTGTAGGAAATTAATTAAAACAAATAAATACAATAATAATTCAATAATTCAATGTTAGAACTCTAAGGTTGAAACACCTTATTCCCAACAATCTCCCACTTGTTGAAGACCTGTCAAGAGTCAAATTAAATCAACGGCTTAGGGCCCCAAGGCCCATGGATTCAAAACACCATCTGAAATTTTTTGTGCTCATTGGTTTCGTCAATGTATTTGCAACATTCATCAAAGTATCAACCTTCTCTAGGTTCACCTTTCCATCTTCTATCATATCACAAACAAAGTTATACTGTACATCAATGTGCTTTGTTCTAGCATGGAAGGTAGGATTCTTTGCTAAGCATATCACACTTTGACTATCGCAACAAACAATAATTTGTCCTGCATCTAAACCAATATTAGAACATAATCTCTTAAGCCAAATGGCTTCCTTACAAGCATGAGTGGTTGCCATATACTCTACTGCTTCTGTGGTGGACAAAGCAACTACAACCTGTCGCTTATCTAACTAATAACACCACCAAGCATCATAAATACATAACCACTGGTGGATCTTCTACTGTCAATGTCACCTGCCCAATCTGAATCCACATATCCTTGAATGCTCACAGAATGTTGAGGTCCGGTAGGATAACCATAAAAACACAAGGAATCTCAGAAGTACCTCATAAGTATCTGAACACTCTTAATTGTATCCCAATGCACCCGTCCAAGATTAGCCATGAAACAACTAAGGACTCCCACTGCTTGGGCAATGTCTGGTCTCATACACACCATTGCATACATTAGACTGCCAATTGCACTTGCATATGGTACTCTAGTCATTTCTTCCATCTCAGTAGGAGACATTGGATAATCATTCACATAAATCTTTGTCCCTTACATCATAGGAACAACTAACTAGCTGCAATCTACCATACTGAATCTCTCCAACACCGAGTTCACATACTTGCTTTGGCTTAACCAAAGCTTTTTGTTAGCTCTGTCTCTTATGATTTCCAGTCCCAAAATGTACCTAGTTGAACCTAGGTCTTTCATTTCAAACTATGTTGACAACTAAAACTTCAAATCTAAAATCATACTTTTACCATTCCCAATAAACAACATATCATCTACGTATAAAAAAATAATGAGAATGCAACCACTATCAGTTTTAAAATATACTCAATGGTCATATTTAGATCTTTGAAACCTCAATGAAAACACATAAGTATCAAACTTTTGATACCCATTCTAGGAGAATTTTCAAACCATAAAAGAGACTTCTTTGGTTTGCAAACCAAATTTTTCTTTTTATTACAATGAAGTGCTCTAGCTATGATGTGTATCTCTTCCTCCAAAATCACCATGAAGAAATTTTGTCTTCACATCCATCGTTCGCTAAGTGTGTGTTGTTACCAGTGATAATAGAAGTCAAATAGATGTGCTTTTCTCACAGGGAGAATATCTCCCATAATCAATTCCCTCTACTTGAGAGAACCCCTTATTAGCCAACCGTGCCTTATACTTCTCAATACTACCATCAGGACCACACTTTTTCTTGAAAACCCATTTACAACCAATAGGTTTATGTCCAGTAGAAAAAGGTACTAGATCCAAAGTTTTTCTTTTCTTTAATGAAGCCATCTCCTCATCTATGGATTGCATCCAGGAATGTGAATCATTCATACCTATTGTCTCTCTCACAATCCTAGGCTCATTAGTATTAGTAATCAAGGAAAAAATGCAACTGGAATGCAACAATTAATAACCAAACCTTTTTGGTTGTCGCCTATCTCATGTAGACCTCCTCAAAGGCTAAGGTTGAGGTTCTTCTTCTTCAGAACTGTCAGAGCTGCTTGAGCTCTCCTCATCATTAGGTTCATCAAGAGTATGTAGTTATTCTTTCTCTAAAGTAGGTGGAAAATGAACTACCTCCTTTTTTTTCACCTCTTTTCTTTGGTTGCATCTCAATAGATGAAGGTCTCATCTCTCTCAAGATCACACTTCTATTGTAGAGGATTTTTTGTGCTTTTGGATCCCAAAGCTTGTACCCTTTCACACCGACACCATAGTCGATAAATATGCACTTAACAACTTTGTTCTCCAACTTAGACCTCTTCTCAATTGGAACATAAACATAAGCTTTGCAACCAAATAATCTAAGATGTCTCATTGGAGGACTCTTTCTAGACCATGCCTCCATGGGTGTCTTTTCAACAAGTGCTGATGTAGAAGATCTATTTATCAAATAAAATCTAGAGGCTACAACTTCAGCCCAAAAATTTTGTTCAAGGCTAGCACCACTCCAACATACTCTAGCCCTTTCCATCAACATTCTATTTATCCTCTCTGTAACTCTATTTTTCTATAGAGTGTAGGGAGTTTTCTTATGTATCTCAATCCCATGCTCTTTACAAAATTTTTCAAACTCTACAAAACAAAAATCACCACCATTATTAGTCCTCAAACACTTAATCTTTATGCTAGTCTAATTTTCTACCAAGGCCTTAAACTCCTTAAACTGACTAAAGACTTCAACTTTACTTCTGAGAAAATAAATGAATGTCCTTCTACTATAATCATTTATGAAAGAAACAAAATATACAACTTTTGAAAATGAAGGAACATTTACAGGACCAAACACATTTGAATGCACATAGTCCAAGACCCTAGAAGACTTATGATAACTAGAGTAAAAAGAAACATGGTGTTGTTTACAATAGACACAATGTTCGCAAAATTCAAACTCGAGATTACAATCATCAAGGCCTTCAACAAGGCTCTTCTTTTTTAGGGTTCTAAGACCCTTCTCACCGATTTGACCAAGTCATTGGTGCCATAACATTTACTTCTATGTAGGAAGCTTCATTTATATGGAATGAACACCCTTAGGTACCCAAAATGCACGACCATTAAATGTAGCTGCAACACACTTCTTTTCTACATGATTTGATGGTGAGGATGAAGAATCCAAAGGTCTCTTCTTTGGTACATCAGAAGAACTATTACATTGAAACAAACATGCATCTAGCTAGTACAAAGTGCCCATATGAACACCCTTATCCAACACCATAGCTCCTCTTGTCATCTTGCATCCTTCACCAGAGAAAACAACTTGCACTCCTGAATCATTCAGTTTACTTACAGAGAGTAGGTTTCATGCCAAACCCAAGATATGCAAGACACCATCAATCCCCTTCACTCTACCATCAGGGAATCTAATCTTGACTCTTCCACAACCAACAATTTCAAGATAAGAGTCATCACTTAGGTACACCTTTCCACCATTGTATTCTTGATACTTTGAGAACCAATCTCTGTAAGAGGTCATGTGGAAGGATGCACCCAAATCTATCAACCATACATCATCTGATGCATGGGCTGCCAAGGCTGCAATAAAAGCTTCTCCATCATCTTGGGATGATTTCTCATATTCAAAATTGAAGAAATAATTATTCTTCTTCTTCTCCTCCTTCCAATCTTTTTGAATTTGACCGACATTGCCACAATACCAGCATCTTGCCTTGGACTTCTTGCCAAGAGACTTAGATCTCCCTTGAGACTTTGACTTTGAATTTTTCTCTTTCTTCTTTCCTTTCTCCTTTGTTCTACCACAAACAACAATGGCCTTCTTAGCCATCTCGAAAGATTTTTTCCGCATCTTTTCATATAACAACGAAGCAACCACCTCATCCATCTTGAAGGTGGTTGATGTGCTTCCAATAGCCATCACTAGGTGATCCCATGCATCTGGAAATGAACACAACAAGAGCATGCAATGGTCTTGATCATCAATCTTGTCTCCAATGGAACCCAGTTCAACAACCAACATATTGAAAGCATTTAGATGACCTGCAATAGATCCTCCATCTTCCATCTTCAGAGAGTACATCTTCTTTCTCAGGAAAAACTTGTTTACCAAGGACTTGGTCTGATAAACATCTCCAAGTTTCTTCCATAAAGAAGCATCAGTCTTTTCCTCATGAACATTCAGGAGAACAGAATCAACCAAACAGAGTCTAATCAAACCCTTGGATTTCAGATCCAAGAGATCCCAATCTTCTTCTTTCATGGTTGTAGGTTTGGTTTTTGAAACTATAACCCATAGATCACGATCTACAAGAATTTATTCCATCTTCATCTTCCAAAGCTCAAAGTTTCCTCCATTAAACTTTTCCATCTTGATACTTCTAGATGTGTTTTCCATCTCTTCCTATAGCAAAGGTCACAAAACAACCTTCTACAAGACACCCACTGAATCAAAGATCAGTACAAAAAACCCTTCTAACCCAACAAAGAAAACAAAGTTGGCCAAGCTCTGATACCAACTGAAAGGAAGTTGTGATCACGAAAGCAACTTCCTACACTAATCTAAGTAGGATTGAATAGAAAAACTTTCTTTTTAACACCTTTAAACAGTTGTATTAATGAAAAACACATAGGAATAGTGAAATAGAACAACTTGATGTAAGTTTAGATCTAAGAGAATTTTAGCAACATAACAGTATGAGAAATAAAACATAATGGAAGAAAGATAGATAGAATAGAAGGGACAACAATATATGTGGGGAAAACCCTTTCGGGTAAAAAACCTCACCCTCCAAAAGCACAGTACCAATGTATTAATTCAAAAGAGAGTTACAATACACCCCAAGCACAATGCTTCTTCAACAAATGTTTCACACCAAACATCTATTTAGGATTCAAACCATCTGCAATTCAATACCTACAAACAAACTATGCATTATACAATGCAAGGCATCCTATTTATAAGAGATACAAGCTTTGAGAGGCTTCGAGAAGAGTTTAGGCATCCAAACCCATGTGGCAATAATAACTCATGCCATAAGCATTATTTGGACACCTGTACAACATTCTCTTACATTTCTTACAATTGTCATAACATGCCAAACCTCTCTCCAAGCTTGGGCGGCTAAGTCATGCTTCTAGTGGGTTATGACAAAACCTTACAAATCTCATATAACATGTGTCCTAAAAAAATTTCACACATACAACACATTCAACATTCAAATAATAAGTCAAACATGACTATCACACTTATTCTTTCACACTTTTGTCATATCTCACTTAAGGCACCACACTTTCTCCATTCAAAATATACCTTATGACGCGTCATATAATATATCATAAAATGACACCACTTGTCCTAGGTCCATGATTCCAAGATGGGACGCCTACCTCCACATGTGATGAATATGTGTCATACAATCACCTCCAACGGAGATGCCACCCAGCCAATGGGTCCCACTTAATTACATGACATTGTAGGCAATTAATTAAAACAAATAAATAAAATAATAATTCAATAATTCAATGTTAGGACTCTAAGGTTGAAACACCTTATTCAACAAGGAGGAGTTATAGTGAATATCAAAATGTGGTTAATTTATGTCGCCCTTTTCCCTTGATGTCAAGGAGAATGTTGAAATTTTACGGAGATATTTTGGCATGTTCCATCGATGATAAGGAGGGAGATTACTAGAAGAATGGTATTGATGTTTTGTTGTAACATGAGCATGAGAGACAAGCAACTTGGTATATAACAATGTATTTGTAGTGTTGTCATTGATGTCAACATTGTATCCAAAAAATTCAGTTGGGTTCTAATAGGATTTGGAGTGTTTGTGGAATATATTTTTGCAAAGTGGTTGGTCTGATAAAAGTTAGTTGTAATGGGAAATCAACGAAGTGTCAAATTTGTTATTTTCGTGTAATAGTGCTTCAGTTTTTGGGTCTGCACCACTTTTCAAATGAAGGTTTCACTCCATTCTTCTAACATTATATTTTTGGATGTTAGATGTATCTAATTCCAAGTTTTCATCATGTTTTGGCTATTGGATCAAAAGATTTGAGTAACAGAAGTTGGTCTGGAAAATTATAGTTATTCTTTGTACATTGCATTTGTGTGGGAGAATTTGCACTTCTCCACAAATAAGTTTTTGGCTTTGCAAATTTGAGGAGGTGTTGACAAATGGAAGTAGCGTGTGAATTCTAGTTGGTATTGAATTTTGAGGTCCACGTGTCCAAATGTGGATACACTGTTGAATGATTTTGTTATTAGGTCTTATGACATGCCGACCTAACAAGTTTAAAGATATGCAAAGGTTAAATAAGTGTTATAGTCTTATGTGGGATCTAACATAGGTCCATGCTGGCCTATTTTAAGTTTCTTTGAGGGTTGAATCTTGGCATGAAATATGTACGAAAGTTTTGGAACCAACAAGTTACGTTTTGAGTGTTACATCTAATTACCTGTCAACCTAATTGATGTTATGCTTGAAGCGGATATATATGTTATATCTTTTCAGTGATTTGGATATGAGTATATGTAATGCGAAGATCCTACATGCGAATATTATCATAATAGTACAAATTTAAGTTTTGAATGTTGACTAGAAGATTGAAGTGATGTGAATGTAGAGGAAAGCAAAGTGTTAAATCTGAATCAGATGAAGTGTGTAAAGTCAGTTTATTGAGCTTCAATAGAATTGTATTTCATGCATATGATAGATGCAATTGTAACAGTTCAAAATAGGCTATGAGCCACCATCTCTCTTCTATCTTTTTCTCTGTGGGTAGTGATTCCACTTGGACAGTGAGTCCACCTGCAGTGAACACTTCTGTAAATATACTATAATCAGTTATAATAATTGTGAGCTAATCATCACTGAGGTTTTTCCCATTTTGGGTTTTCCACGTAAAAATCTTGGTGTTCATGTGTTTTGTGGTGTTGTTGATGTTTCATGCTTTCTTTCTTTACTATAGTTGAATATGCTTTGGTAATTGGATGCTTGATGTTTGAATGGTTTAAAAGAATATTGATTCAGCCGGGCTCCCTCTCAGTATTCTTGGTGTTCAATACTCTTTTATTTATTTATTTTCTTATATCTACTCCATTCCTTTTTTAACCATATTTTTTTATTTCTTCTCAAAACATGTTTTATGCATCTTCCAATACCTTATCAAAAAATTATCTTCTCATCTCTTTGTTAAGAAAAATAGCAATAATTCATCCAATTTTAAATCTATCATAGAAACCACTCAATGCAATGAGTACATTCTTTGATGATTCAAGTAAAGAAAAAATTAATGAAATACATTTTTCTTCCTCTTTTAGCTTCACATCAATAGAACCGAATTGACTCAAAATTAATTAAAAATATTAAGATTCTTTACAAGTGAGTCTCATTTCTTCATTTTCAAGGAGTGTATTTTTCTTTGTAAATATAATTTGTTAGCAAGACTCTATGTTTGGTAAATGTCACATATTATGTTCAATATACTAAATGTAGTAGTATCATCTAAGACATTTAAGAGAATAGAATCCACAAGACACAACCATATGGTCTTCCATTCCTTTTTTTCAACATTCTCCAATCTTGATCAAGCATACCTTAAAGGGTCATTATTTCACAACAACTTTCCATTGATTCCTTTCTTTAAGGAAATCTTCCATCTCCAACTTCCATAACTTGTATCTAGAACCATTAAATTCCCTAATTATCATATGGAAAGATTTTTATATAGATTCAACCTCATAGATCTAAAAAGCCACTAACTTAAATATTCTCATTATAGCACAAGCAGCCTATAACACTTTGAAGAAAGGAATCCCCCACTAATCAAAATTGTAGGTCTCATACCAAAAGTTAAGAAACAAGGTAAACTATTATAGTGAAATTATAAATGAATAAAGAATAAATATAATTCATATAGATAATTATATCAACAAATTAAAGTTAGCAATTTCACGTATAAAAACACATTACACCAAATTTTATGTGGAGAAACCCTTCCAAAAAAACTCCACCACCAAAAACTTAAAATTGTAGTAATTAGATAAACACTATTGCAAAAAAATTAGATAAACACTATTGCAAAAAAAATAGATAAACACTATTTTAAATTGCTTTGTTCAATATAAAAAAAATAGATAAACACTATTACAAAATACAATCTACCCAACTTGTTAGTTTGACATAACAATACTTCAATTGGACAAGGAACCGTAAAACCCCATCTAATTCATAAAGATCCAAGGAAACCACAAGTAATTTCCTAGAGCTAATAATTAAAAAAATCACGATATTGAAAAATTTCAATGTGCCCATGACCAAGTTGATTAATGCACTCAACATAGACATTATAAAGACTAACAACATATTTGATCTAGATAAAGAAAGTAGGTACCAATTGCCAAGTTTTGTGCTCCATAATTGAGTTTCCAACTCATGTGTGGACCTCACTCATCATAACAAGATGCTCCACTACTCTCAATGCAACTCCCTAGTACTACATGAGTGAAAGATGTTGAATAAAATAACTTCCTTGTAAATGTCATTACAACAATATTCAAGATTATCAAGAGAATGATAATAAAATAATCTCTCAATACCTCATGGGCACGCAAGTACCTATTCAAAGAGTGTTAGAGGCATACAAAATACATAGGATCGTAAGGTTAATACCTCATCTTATTCTATCACTTATGTTTATGCCTTGCTCATGCACATTTCCCATGGTACCTAAATTTGTATTCTTAAGCCCACTCTTTGTTCTCTTTGCATGGGGGCCTTCCATCACCCACACACTTTTGAACATAAAGTAATTTCTTACATTGTTTTCACAATTCACCATTTAGTTAGTAGCAAGTGCCTTTCATAATGACAATTTGGCTTAACCAAACACTCCCCAATCACCTCTATAGACTACTTCACGCCATCAATATCATAGGGGAGTTAAAAGAACTTGAGGTATTGTCCAAAGGGTCATTTAAAATGCAACAATTTAAGCAATGTGTTGTACTATTCCCTTCAATTTAGAATTTTGAAAGATAAAAAAGTTACGATTCTATTATCCTATACATAAGAGTACATTTTTATTTTGTAATAAGAAAAATATATGCCCATAAAAAGAAGTATATTTTCATTTGATATTGAGTTTATACATTACAAATCCTCTTTCTTTAAAAAAAAATAATAAAATGTTATGGCTAGAAAACTACAACAAGCCTCAAAGAAATTTATGGCCAAAAACCTCTTTAAATTTACTAACCATTTTAAATTAATTTTATAAAAAAAAAAAAAAAAAAAACTCCTAGAAGTATTCAAACTTTAAATGTTCTTAGTTGACCATAGAATTTATTCTTAATCTAATATTTGACTTGAATAAAGATATCTGCATTTTGCTAATCCATCTCTACCCAATAGAAGAAACAAAAGTGAGCCCATGTTATAGAGAGTGGGCATGCCAAGTTAGAAGCTATGCCATCTTTTGCCAAGCCTTCAATGGTGTGGAATGAAAAATTTGAACCAAGGTAAAATTATTAATGCTCAAATTGTCTATTATACTTTTGTCATATGCTCTATTCACAGCACTTAAGACAACTCCACTATCTAATGAATTGGTTGAATTACAATTGCCATTTGCCATGCAATGAAATAAAGACTCCTCAATTATTAACAACAAAACAAAATCGAGTTATATATTTAATAATCAAAGAAAGTGTACAAATATAAATAATAAATGCCACGACTTATAACAATATTGATCATCTGGATATATATTAAGTACTTTTTTTTGTATTGAAAGTATGCAAATTACAAAGAGGTTGCAGTAATGAACTGCAGAAAAAGCATGAAGAGACAAACCAGCAACAACTAAAACAGTTACAAGACAGCAACAGCTGTAAAAATAGCAGAAAAAACTATATTAGGTACATATTAGGTACTTATAGTACTCTGCCAGGTCGATTATCATATTCTAAGCACTGCTACACGTCAATGCTTTTAACATCCCCACCGTATGCATCAGAACGGGTCTTGGGGGCGTTTACCGTCAAAACCCCATTCTCCAGCTTCACAGAAATGCCCTCCACATTCACATTTTCAGGGAGCCGGAATTGCCTCATAAATCGCCCGCTGGACCGCTCAACACGGTGCCACTGGTCCGTCTTTTCCTCTTGTTCTTTATGCCTCTCCCCGCTTTTTCTTAGCGTATTTTTGTCCACCAAATCGATTTTCAATTCCTCTTTCCTCAGTCCTGCAATCACAGTAACAATCAAAATCTTAAGACGCCCCGCCTCAATGGGAAGAATAAAATGCATAAATACAGCGGCAAGGACATTAGTAATTACCAGGAAAATCGGCGGTGAAGACATGAGCTTCAGGGGTTTCCTTCCAGTCAACCCTTGTGTTGGCCATGGCCATGGCGTCCCTTGAGAATGCAGAGGCCGCAATGGGCACACTGAGGTTCATTGCATCCCACACATGGGAAATGGGAAGCCATGGATCAAACAAGCTGTTCTCCCATGGATCCCATGTGCTCATGCCCCTTCCGAAAAATGGAGTCAAAGCCATACTTTTTGCAATTAAAGATTCAAAGAAGTCGAAAATTTCTGAGCTCGCAGATGAACAGAATGCTGCTGATTATCTTGATGATGATCCATGAGAAGTATTGGTTTCAATTTATAAATGAGGGGAGGATTCCAGAGATATCGAGGTTTGGGATGAAGGTTTGGAGGGCAGACTGGTCTGAAATGTTCGGGATACTTCTAAATGACTTCTAAATTGTGAGTTCTGGAGTACACCTTAGCGTTAAGCAGAGGGAATAAGTTCGTTGCGATGGCTCCCAAAAGAGACATGGAATTTTATTTTATCTCCAAAATGCGTTCATATATTTTGGGAGTGTCAAGCGTGTTACCTTAAAATTGAAAAAAAACAAAAATGGGCTAGAAATGGGAAAAATGGAGAACTCACAAATTTGTAATAATCATTTTTCAAGTATTTTATGAAAATAGAAAAATTTGGTAACCCTTTATGTTTTATAAGAAATTTTAGTATATATTGTTGTAATGGTAAGATTTATTTTATGAAAATAGAAAATTTTAAAAAAAAAAAATTCTTTATGTTTTATAAGAAATTTTAGTATATATTGTTGTAATGGTAAGATTTGTATAATCATGTTATTTTGAGGAAGTGTCTTAATATATATTTGTAGTGAAAAATAGTATAATTTATGTAAAGTTGAACTTGTCTGTTTTTAGTATTTTACCCCTTTGCATACACATATTCTTACACACTTAGTCTCTACCTTATCTTTATATGATGCACACATACCTATACATTCATTATATTTGTGCAATTATCACATTCAACTATGCACCTGCTTTCATTTACCTATTAGCAACCTAGATCTAATTTTTTGTCCACCTTAAGAGATTTTAATGGTCATGAAGACAATCGCAGTCACAAAATGTTTTCATTGCTTTTCAATTTAATTTAAAAAAAAAATTTGTCAATTGGTCTAATTCATCTTCCCACCCCAAGCCAACTAAACAAACATTTTGAGAAATTTGATGTAATGTGCTCTCCAATGCTCTTGACAATAATATTGGCTCTTGTAATTCTTGCATAAAGTGTGTTCTAATGCTTAGATTTGAATTGATAAAAAGACCTTGTATTTATAGGTGTTTCCTTAATTACCCAATAATTAAACACCACAAACTGACCTTTGCAATTTGAATTTAAATTATTAAAATGTTGCAAAAAAATATTAAAAAATGGGCTATAAGACTCAAGGAGGACCAAATAGGTCCTAGGCCAAAAACTTAGGACACACATTTTCCAAGATGTGTAATTAAGTGTAGACATTGATTAAATGTGGGTTTCCCTTTCAAAAAATGAAATTAATTAGGCTTGTGAATGCATACTTGGGCCAATTAATTAGGCTTAATTAAGTCCAATTAATTAAAAAGATGCAAATATAGTATGAAAATGTAAAGGTGTACATTTTTCGACACTACATAAACATAAATTCACACAAAACCACCAAGTGATATTACACAAAACCATGCGATTAATACCATGAGCTTACAAAACCATTAACCCCCACATTTATTTTTCGATACTAAGTTTTTTCAATATTAAATATTTTTTCAATATGCAACCTTAAAGCAGTCCCAAGAATGTTATTCCATGTGATATGTGTATCCTTAAATCCTCTAAATACACCACAAGTAATAAAATATTTCATTATAACATTATGCAAAATGGACAACGCACATTTTTCTTTAAATATATATTTGTCTAATCTGTAACACTCAATTAAATAATAATAAATGATACTTTATTAGCCGATAGGCTATATATGGTGTGAGGTTTGACCTGAAACCTATCTCACGCCGTCAAACTACGCTTGGTTTCCGTCAAACTAGGATGGTTTTCAGGCAGCAATCAAATCAGAGTAAATCAGGACCCGAATCAAATCTAATCTTGGAATTAAATCAAATCAACATGCGCCCTTCTCCTGCAGTTTTCGTAGCAGTATAGTGTCTAGCACTGTGATGGAAGCCTTCGTTGTAGGTCATTGCGGAGAACAATGCGCCCATTTACCGCTCCGTCAATAAACAAAACAACATTTTCGTCAAGCTGGCTCCTATAAAACCTCAATACGGGTAAATCAGAGCGCATGGTAAGCTTTTCATACAATGATTTAAGTATTGTATTCATGCAGATACGTCTTCTCGTTCGCCTATCATCATCATCAGTGGAGGGGGGAAGCGGCGATAGCGAGCGCATCGGCGGCAGAGAGCACGGGAGAAGGAGTAGAGCGGTAGGAAAAATGGGACTACAGAGGGTAGAGGAAGGCAGTGTCGTTGGGGTTGTGGGTGCCCGACATCGCAGTGGATGCGTAAGTAGCGCCCAATGCGGTGGTGTGCGGGCAAGTGGAGGTGCAAGACTCCTCCTCCCTCTGGTACGGCTCTGTTCTCCGCGGCGACCTTAATAAAAATTTTGTGGGCTTCTGTTCCAATGTTCAGGGAAAGTGCGTTCTTCACGCTGCTCCTCCTTTGCCAACAGGTGCTCTCTTTTTTACCATCTCACCTTTTGGTTTGGCCTTGCACTTACCTAAATGTTGTTTCAACTTTTTCTACGTCTTTTGTTTGATAATTTTAGTCCCTTGCAAGTGTAACGACCATAAACCATAACTACAATCCATTGACATTGAGGATCCACCCACTCTACAATTCCACCACACGCGTAACAATAATAGGACAAAGATTGATTCATTAAGCCATTTCCGATAATTACATCCCTCTCTTAATGAAATGAAAAATGCAAGATTTATTTATTTTATGTTTTTGTTGGAATTTTGCAAACAACCAATTGCTCGGATGCACAATCCACTCTTCCAAATTGCTGGGGATGATGACTCATTCTTTATGGTATTAGGACTATGCTTTCAGTAAGAGTCGACCCCTTGTAGGCTCTTTATAAGCTAAGTGACTTCACCACTATTAAAATGCCACCAATGTTGTAACAATGTGCTTAAAAAACAAAACCTACTGAATTGGTGTAGAAATTAAAATGCAGTTCTTGGTGTAGCTACTTCAAAAAACCATATAAAGTTTTGACTTTGTAAGTTCGCAGATATTGAAGAAATGGATCTTGGAAAAAAATGTAAAGATACAACTGTCAATTTTAGTAAAAATACTTATCAACAGAGAAAAATAAATTTAACTTGTCTCCTGCAACATTCTGGGTCCTCTTCTGCAAGAAAATTTATTTTTATTAAATTTTTATTTTCAAAACACTACAGCTATTGAATGGTAATCATGTCGATTGATATCTTTACAGTACAGAGCAGTAAGCTCTGTTGCATTTCATCTTGCATGATTCCACCAATCTTTAACACCTTAGCAGTTTTACTAATGAAATGATCAGTATGTTCAGCCATCTTTCCAGTGTGCGATTCATGAAGAAAAAGCCATAGTATAATTGGAGAATGGTTCTCCCAAAGAAAATCTCTTATAGCACTAGCCTCTCATGGTCAAATATATCCCCAGCTTAGGTTTCCTCCCTGAATTGCAGTATGATTTAAGTCATTTATCATATATTCATCATAGCACTGGTTCTGCAATGAGGATATTACATCCACTATCTTTGAATGGATGTATAGCATACCATATATCACTGGAGAGGACAAATTCAATAACGATTCCTTCAATTGCATTCTTACAAGCAACTAAAACCTATCTATGAAACTGAACATAAAATTTTCAAAGCATTCAACAGATGTTTGGCCATAGAACAGAGAATTTGTTCCACTCAAATGGACATATAGTATCACTAGAATGACTCTATCTATTTCTGTAATAACTTTCCATTTTCAGCAGGCCAGTCAATGTGAAATAATGACATCCAGTTCAATGAATAGTAGACATTAAAATAGATTCCTTGCAAGTTGATGATTTCTTGGTATTAATCCCATGTAGCTTTGAAGGACTCTAGGACTATAAAGTGTTGTTACAATGACATTTCACTTGATCAATGTTATCTTCATTTTTTATATGCTTCATGTAGCACATTTGAAAAAAGAGCTGGGTGCGTGGGGCCATAGCCCAGTCATTCTCAAGTCGAGTCCTTGTTGTAGAAATGAATGATGATGATTCAACACTTAAATCATATATGTGGTGATTAATCCATTATATATCCTCGACGCTGCAGAGATGAAGGGAGGAAATGGGTTTCTAATTTTGTAATATTCACTTCCTGGGCTTGGATGTGATGACCCTCTTAGGGCTGGGCTTAGAATCCACTACATACATACCTTTTCTCTTAAATTTCATCGGAAGGTTTAGTTGTGTAGAAGTATACATAAGGCAGGTGAATTGTTTGATAGAATACCTGGAGTAAAAGGGATGTTGTGGACTGCAATGATGGTAGGATATGCACAAAATAGATTTGTTGAAAAGGCTCTAGAAACTTCCAACCAAATGCAATTGGCAGGGGTAAAGCCAAATTCCACAACCTTCGCCAACATGCATGCTAACTGTGTCAATATGGGAGCTTTTGAACAGGGCATGGACATTTCTCTTTGAATATTTCAAATAAGCAAGGGAGTATGGAGCCTAAAAATGGCAAATAGTTTTATGGGTCATCCCAAGAGGAAAGGAACAGTTGATATTGAAGCAGACTATGGTAATGGCGATGTCTTAGCATCTTGACAAATATTATGGCTGGTAAGTTGTTTTACTTCAAAAAAATCTTTGTTTGGTTTTGATTATTTTTCAAGGTAACTTTCATGGCGGGGTGGTTGATGGTTTCATTGTATATCTTTCAAATTTATGTTATTACAAATTTTCTCATTTTTTAATACATGACAGGGGCTTAAAAAAAATTAAGAAAATCATAATGCAATTTCTTATCATTCTTCACTTTGCTATTGTTTGTAACAGGTTAGATCGTCGAGCTATTGAGTTATGCCTATCAGTCAAGTGTCAGCAGTAGTAGAAGCCATAACCAAAATATTGCACAGAGTAAAGAATGACGCTGGATATGATAACGATACTGGCAGGATTGGAGGAAGTGAGAATGCAAGTAGCGATTTGGATATCAGAGAAGGCAGTCATAATGGAAGTGGCACACAAGAGTCTTTTCATTTATAGCTTGCTTGGAGAAATTACAATTCCAGAAAGGCATTGACAACAGAAGTGGCATGCAAGAGAAGATCTAATTTCTGCTTTGCTTATGGAGGTTACATTTTGTGTGATATTCTTTCCTATCATTAAGTTGCTTCTTATTTATGTTTCGACAATTTAGAAACATGTAATGCAAATTATCCTTTGGTTATGCATATTTTTACTTCAAGGGTTTCATTTTTCTTTAGATCTTGCACATACTTTCAAAATAGTTAGAAGTTGAAGCTGGTTTTGTGAAGGGATTTGGTCTTATCTTGAGAAACATTTCATGACAGTTGTAAATTTCTTTCAGCAAAGGTTTTCAATAATTCTTGGTCCTTAAGTATGTTTACATTCATAATGAAGAATGTATGTATGGATGTATTGTTTGTGTGTAATATGATAAATCTTTTGCACAATTAGACTGCCCCATTATCCATACCTACTCGACTCTAAGGTTCAGTCTTATCTCAAATTCATTAAGCAAGTAGCTTGCTTGGTTGTTTATATTGGTCTTACACTCAATTTTCGGTAATTTTCTCTATTCTATTGTAGGTACAACTCAACTTAGGATCACTTGGGGTCATCTATTGCCCTCTTTATGCTTTTCATTTGGTTTAGAGAAACAACCATAGCCACCATAGGTAGGAACATATAAAAAAGCAAGAGCTAAAGTGAGGTTGCTCTCTGGTATTTGTCATTTGTTGTCAACATCAAATTAATAGACTGTGCTATCCATTCACAACCCTTATGTGGACAATATAATTTGTCTCAATAGTAGAACAAACACTTGGCATAGAAAGAGGGTTGTAGATGTTGTTTTTTAAAGCCTAGCTTAGTCAGGTTGAGTGAAAAATATAAATATGAATAATAATATTTAATCATAGTTAACATTTAGGCTTAGTATTTGCAACTCAAGACATTTAGATTTTTTTAATCTATAATAAATCATGGATGCATCATTGTCTTTTTCTTTTATATTTCAAAATATGTAATGTCACGAATAACAAAGTTACTTGTAAATGCAATACTATTTATATAGAATATGCCTTCTTAATATGTTAACTTACATATACTTTTCTATCGTAACCTTGCACCTTCAGTGCAAAAAAGTGCTAGTGTTAAGACATTGTTAATTGATGATAATCATTAAAATAACCCTATTTGGGTGTGCAATTGTAATCCAAGAATTTTGAGATTTGTTCATAATCAATAAAACTCTATGAGATGTGGCTTTGTTTGGAATGGGAATTGGTACCTAGTGATTTTTTACACTATTTGGTCTCAATTCCATCTATAGTTTTCTTTCTGCAATATTCTTTCTATTTCACTTCCAAAAAAATTACTTGAGTGGTGTTTGAAAAAAAATAGAATTTGGAAACCAAAAAGTAAATGCAAACAACGCTTTCTATTTCAAAATATAATGCAAACCTTTGGATGGAGAAAATGGAGTCAAATTAAAGTGAAAAATAAGAAAAACAAATTTACCCAATGAAATCCATTATGATGCAGACAAGGAGAATAGAATTCCTTCTTGTCAAAGTGGTCTCAAGCAAAAACGCCCTGTAAAATCTAGGGGAAAGCCCAAGAGGGCTAAAGGATGTCGTGGGAAACCTTCTCGATTGTTAGTGGTTTCTTCTCATCAAGTAATAAAATACACCAGCACAGAAAATATTGACCAAAATTTTCTTGCTCAAGCTATTCCAAGTCCTCATTAGCTTGTGAAACATTCATTCCCAACAAAGAAGAGGGTTCGGGTCTCTTTGTACCCACCTGGTAGTGTTGAGGAGACACCTCTTAGACCTGTAAACAAGTTGGCTCGCTTCCATAACAACAATATAGTCAACGTTCCATTTCTACAAGTGATAATGAACCAAGATCAAAGACAAACAAACATAGACAAACAAACATATAGTATGTTTATGATGATGATGCAATGATAACAATGCAATTAGGATCTTATTGTAATGCTCTCATATAAATACTCTTCTAATGATTCTTATATCCTCTTCATCATTTTCGAATGAATAAAGAATGTCCTTAAATACAACATAGCACAAAAATTTGCACGAATAATAGGTCAATAATAGGAATTACAAAATTCTCACTAAATGTTCACAATATGAGAACAATTATATGAGAGAGAGTGTGTGAGAATTTGGAGTCAAAATACAAGAGTGTGTGTGTGAGAGAGAGTTCTCTAGCTAGGTGGAGGAGAGACTGAGAGAGAGAGAGAGTTCTCTAGTTAGGTGAGGAGAGTCTTGAGAGGGAGAGGGGGTGGCAGAGAGAGATATGAGATATAGGGGATAAGAGGAAGAGAGAGATTCTCTGGTTAGGGTGAGAGGGAGAGACCTGGGAGAGAGGGAGAGGGAGAGAGAGAGAGAGGGGGTGAGGGAGAAACCTTAGAGAGAGACAGAGAGAGTGTGTGTGTTCTCTAGTTAGGGTGGGAGGGAGATACTTGAGAAGAGGGGAAGGGGGAAGAGGAGACCCCAGAGAGGGAGAGGGACCCAGGAGGATAACTGAGAGAGAGAGAGATAGAGGGAGTGAGAGATATACCTAAGAGAGAGAAATAGAGGGAGTGAGAGATATAACTAAGAGAGAGAGAGATGGGGTGGGAGAGAAAGGGGGTTGGACCTAAAGCCTAACCCATAAACCATAAATCATAAACCCTAAATACTAAACCCTAAACCCTAAAACCTAAAACATAAAGCCTAAACCAAAGAGAGAGAGATGGGGGAAGGAGAGAGTGTGAGAGAGAGAGAAATACAAAGGGAAGGAGGAAGGTTGGGAAATTAAGAGAGAGGGAGAGAGGGAGGGAGAGAGGGAGGGAATGAGGGAGGGAGGGGTATATATGGAGAGAGGTAGAGAGAAGTATATAGGGAAGGAGAGATAGAGAGAGGGGAGGAGGGAGAGGGAGAGAGATAGAGGAGAGAGTAATGATAGAGAATTAGAGAGAGAGAGGAGGGAAGGAGAAAGGTGAGAGATTGAGAGAGAGAGAGAGGAGGAGGGTGATGATAGGCGAGAGGTTGATAGAGATAAGTAGAGAGGGAAGGTGGTTGGGATGAAGGAAGAGAGAGAGGTGGAGAGGATAGGTTAGATAATAGAGTGAAGTAGAGAGGGAAGGTGGGTGGGAGGAAGGAAGAGAGAGAGAGAGGGGGGAGATAGATAAAATTAGAAAGGGAAGGAGGAAGGGAGGGAGGGATGGAGGGGGAGAGAGAGGTTAGATAGATAGAAGTATAGAGGGAAGGAGAGAGTGTGAGAGAGGTCTAGAGCATAAGGGATACAAAAATTAGTGAGATAGAGAGAGAAAGATGATACAACTCTACTGACATCAAATTTGACCTCTTGATTGAAATTTGACATGTTGATTAACAAATTTGACTAAGTCTAAATTTTTGAGATCTTCCAAAAACTAGAATTTTAATTATAACTCCTAGAGATCCTAAACCACTCCTCAAACATCCCACCCATATACATGAAATATAACTTAAAAGTATAAGAAAGCAAACATCCATATATAAATTTCAACTTATACTTAAATGTTTATTTTATGTATACAGTTTTCCTGAAAGATAACAAAAAGAAAGAGACAAGAAAAATAGAAGAAAATAATTTCAATGTAGACCAAAACATGAGCACGTTATAGCATGCTCATGTTTTGGAAATGTCTTTTTGATTTTAAAAAAATGCACATTTTTTTCACCAAAATGCTGCAGCATTTTTGAAATTTAAACCATAACACGAGTGTGTTATAACGCGCTCGCGTTATGGCTTGGTAATGACCGATCCTAGGCTCGGTCATTACCAAGCCATAATGAGCGCGTTTTACTATAATGCACTCGTGTTTTCACTATTTCTAGATGAAAAAGTAAATTGGCTACCCATCTTCATGCACCTGCCCATATGTATATATTTGAGTACGTTTATGGGATTATCACTGTCCTTACTACTATTTGATCTTAGATGTAAAATGTATGTAACAAAAGAATAATTGATTTTAAAAGATTGAAATAGGTAAATTCAAATAAAAGAAAGTTAGTTTATTTAGAAAGAGATTATTATTGATTAGATGTTTATTTTGGTAAACTTGAATGATTACCTTGTATCTCACTTTAGACTTCACATTTTGTTGTTGTTATAGAGTTGTATGAAGCAAGTGAATGATTACTAAGTTGGTTATGATTATGGATTTTTTTCAAATGGTTGTATTTTGGTGGAATGAATGTTAAGAGTCTTCCAGAGGCTAGGGAGAGTTTTTCCTTCTGATGGAAGTTTTGCTATCCTTGATATGATTGTTTGTATTAAGTAAATATGTGATGGTCATTAGCCTTGCACAGTGTACCCACCTATGTGGATGAACTTTTGGAATTGTGAGCAGGAAGGGTTATGCCTCACCATGTTGTATTGTTAATGAGTTTTTTTTTGTGATTGTGCAAGTGGCTTGCTCTTTGATTTTATTGGGGTCTTCTTGTTGTTAGTAGGGGAGTGGCTCTCAATGGGGGTCAATGCACAAAGTGGCGCCTGGGTAACCCATGTGATAGTTTTGTAAACAAGTGATAACCTAAAATGAACTAGGGGGTTGGGTAGTAAACACACTAATCAAGATAAGATAATGCCTCACTCATGGCTCAAGTGCTTGCATAGGCTTGAGATGAGTCGAGAAGGCCTGGAATGGAAAGATCAACCTCATCCTCATGAGAGGTAAGTTGATTCTGCATAGGTTTGCATGAGGGGCTGGAGATCGGTAGAGGCTACCAGGGTAACCCAGGATGGGGGCCGAGGCCTAGGAAGATCTACCTGGGTAACCCATGCAAACTATGTGATGACACTTCTACGGCAAGCAAGTATCCCCTTGTTTGTTTCCCCTTGGATGTTTGTGTACCTCTAGAAGTGATGTTACTGTCGTTAATGTTGTACTTTTCTTGTTCATTGATATCATGTTAGCCTTGTGTTTTCTTTTTCCTTTTGTCTGCTTGAGATGGTGGGACCCTTTGCTATCTCCTAGCATGGGGGGTGGACCTTTGGGTTCCACATGGTTGGGTGGAAAGTGCATTTTTCTCTATTGGGTTCCTCTCGTTCGTGACTGTGGTGACTTCTCCTGGATTGAAGACTTTTGCATTGTACCAACTCATATGGATTGCTACTCTTGTACTTGTATTGTATCATAATTTGATGTATCATGTATCATACTTGATGTACACTCCTCTCTTGTATATGAGGAGATATTGTTGTTTTGATGTATAAATGTAATGATGTAAACTGATGTTGAACTCTCATGAAATGGACTTGAAACTGATGATATTGCATATCTAATTAAATGGTTGATTCAATTGATCTCCTTTGAATACATGCTATGGTTTTATTACATTGATGGTTCAATTAGATGAAATGTTTAGATGTAATTCGGTATTGTTAGAATTTGTTTAATGTAATGTTTTATAGTTTCTTTCTAATTTAGTTAATGGGTATCATGTATCTTAGTCGTGAACCCTAGAGGGCTTAGATTAGAAAACTAGATAATATTTCTCTTGCAAATGCGTGAATGTTATACTTTTTTTTAAAAAAAATTGTTTTGTTTAGATGATAGTGTGTGGTCCTCTAGGGTTTTGTGGTGGGGCTTTACAAGGAGATTGTATTGTATTTGGATTTTCTATTTACAAATTAATATAATTGTTAGTTTTTACTATTGGGTTTTTCTTAAAAGGGTTTCCAAACTTAAACCCTATGTCTCATGTATCATTTGGATGTATGTGAATATTTTATTATTTAAAAATGTTTTTTATATATTAATTTTGTATAAAAACACACTTAAATCCATAATTTGGATTACATAATATAAAGTTCTAAGACAATCAATAACCACTTTTTCTATTATTTGGTGTTAGAGCCTTGTTATTTTGGGTTAGAGCCAAGCATTTACTAGAAGAGATATACATTTTTGGTGTTATAACCATAAACTGAGGGGTTTTCATAGTTGAGGTTTGGTGGAAGAAAGGGAATGCATTTTATTTTCATGTGTTTCTAAATGTAGTGAGATACATTGGATAATCTATAAGAACCAAATAATTGTCTTTTTGAATTAATTGGTAATACATTGAGATATGATACTAAGGGATACAAAAATCAAAATTTTGAATTATGAAAGATGAAGGTTGGACACCTCTTGGTGGAGGGAGACAAATAGATTATAGTTTCTTCTTTGTTAAAGCCTACAAGTATGTCTAATAGAACTAGAATAAACTGGATATAAAGTTAGAAGTATCATCACTTTATGTATTTCATAGTTTTTTAAGATAATAAATATATTAGAGGAATAAATTACATATTTATTATGGAAGAATATAAAAAATATATTAATTTAAGAACTTAGTAAATAAACTATTCCTAGAAGAAAAGTTTTATTCTTTTAAAATGAAAAAATAAGAATTTAAAAATAGCCATATCACTCATTTTATTTAATTTAAATGAATAAATTAATTTCAATTAGAGTTAAATTAAAAGAGGATAGGTGAATAATTTATTTTTCTTCCTCAAATAATTCTTGGAAAAATTGTATTATGACAATTAGTGGAAACTATTCTTCACCATAACTTGAGGATACTAGAGGAGCTTTGTTAAGTGAAGACATTAAGAAAAATTTCATAGATGATTCCTCAAAGGATATCATGTTTATCAAAGGTCAAAGGATATAGGAGGTAAGAATAATGTAGAAGATAAAGGGAAGTCATTACAAAAAGGTAGGTCCAAATCTTGTTTCAATACTCAAGTACAATGTTGGATGTGGAAAGACACATCACATAAACATGAATATAAATCTAAAAACAAGAGATTTGTTGATTACTTTGATAAATCCTTAAACAATGATGAGATTAGTAGTGATTCTTTCATCAAGTTGATAATGTTGTTGGTGATGAATCTTGGTTAATTGAATTAAGTGCATATTTTCACATGACTCTTCATAGTGAGTGGTATTTTAAGTATAGAAATAGTGATGAAGGATAGGTTTTCCTTGATGATAATAAATATCTTAGAATAACTACTTGAGGAAAGCTAAAGTTTTTTTATGGATAGGAGAGTAAAAATAGCTCTAGAATTATTGCATAATTTATGTTTCAAATATGATTGACTCTAAAGTGAATTTTACCTTTGATGAGAAGTCATTGCAAGATGGATAGATGCAATTCGGTGTTGGCTAAGGGAATTAGGAGTGGTACTCTCTTTAAGCCAAGGGAATCAACTATATGTTATTCATGGAATGTAAGTGAACCTAAACTAGGTATGTTGTGACACCACAAATTGGGTCACATAGGTGAAAATAATTTTAAAATATTTGTGACTATAGATATGGTGATAGGTCTTGTTGATGAGTGGTTTTTGCACATTCACAACATAGAAAAAGTAATAGAGTACCCTATCTCTTGAAAGGAAATCTATCTTCAGAAAACTTTAGAAAGATAACCCCAAGGCTTCGATTGTCAAGTCTTAACTTTGTAAAATTGACTCAATGGTTATTATAATGTTGGTTTCACAAGGGGCACTAATGTTTAGTTGAAACTTCTAAGGATAAGTGTAAGAGTAATAGGTTGTTTACAAAATTAATTTAATCACGTTGATTAATTAATTAAGTCACCTTTACTTTATTTCACTTAAGCTAAACTTAGGAATCTTTATTTTGCATTATTAAATTAGTCATGTTGTCTCATTCATTATGATCTTGACACTTGTCACATGCTAATTTAATCCTCTTCCTAGGGTTCTTACTTTATGGTTTTGATCTCCTTTCTTAAGGATTGATCTCTTTGTAATTATTTAACTTCTTGGGTAATGCATTTTTGCTTCATGTTTGCAGAGCACCATTCTTGTGTCTCTTGATCTCCTTTGGTGACAAGTTATTTGCTTGCAGGTGTTCATTGGGATCTGTGAGGTTGGATTATCAACTTCTACTATAAGGGTTTGTAAAATGCGAAGACTGGTAAAAACCCTAGCTGTATTTTTGAATTTGCAACCTGAAAATGACTTTCAACATCTAATATGGCAGTTTTAAAGTGATGCTTTTCTTCTTAAACTAACCCAAATTTTAAAATAAATTTCAAAAGATAAGGGTTTAGAAATCCTAAATCTGAAACCTAAGGTCAATGACAACAATGGTTGATGCGACAGATAGACAAACCCCCAAAAACCAATTCCTATTTAATTAGGGTTAAACCCACAATGCTGTAGAAATAGTGAAATCTTCAAAGGAAAACTTAAATATTTTCAAACTGTAAGTACTCAAACATATATACAATTACTGGCATAATATAAATGAGCATTCATAGTTGACCTAATGCTATAAATGGCTCAGAATACCCATAAAAAATAATCTATAATAAAAAAATTACAAATGGCATGAGTAGTAGATTCATCAAATACCTTTTTAACACTTTGCCATTATCATAACTGAACTAAAACTAAAACTGGAAGAAGGAACCATGCATGCATTTAGAAACAAAAATAAAAGTCACTAACACTTCAATGAATTTTCTTGTATTAACCTCAAAATGCCTTTACAACAACTCTTGTTCAACCCTTTACAAATAAGAGAAGATTGTCTTTTATAGAGGAGGCTTACAAAATCAATGGTGAAGATCAAATCAACACCAATGAACCAAATTACATTTGTATTAAATATTGGAGGTGAATTAAATGTGTAACGCCCTGCCACACAACCCCAAAGGACAACACATCTAACTAACAATTATGACACAATTCTTTTTTAAAGTGAATCAACATATAGATCATACAATCAACTAACATAAAATGAAAACTACACATACATATTCTCTAACTATGTCCTTTAGGGTATCATGACTACATTACATGCATACATTCCTAACATGTTACAATCCAACATCAAAGATTAACCAACCCACAAAAGCTAATTATAAATCCATAGCATTAAGTAAATGAACATCATACGTCCATACATCATATTAAATAAATAACCATCAATGATCAAATGTTAAACCCAAGGAGTACATACATCGTTTTTATTACACAAAGGTGCATCGTTTCATGATTACATAATTACATCAATACTTCCCAAAATACAATGGGAAGGATACATCAGATGCATGATAAGATACAACTGAAGTGTTTACATTACATAACATCAACACTATCTCAAGTTTGGTACAAGATATGGAATCTCTGCAAATGTACAACATCCATGCTCACGAACATCAACTAGGAACCCAATGGAGTGCATAGCACGTTCCACCTAACCATGTGGAACCCTAAGGTCCACCCCCCATGCTAGGAGATGACAATAAGGACCCACTACACAAGCAACTAAACAGGCAAGGGCTAACACAACACCAACATGCAAAGTACACAAAACATCACATAATAGTGACACCGCTTCTAGAGGCACACAAACAACAAAGGGGAACACAAGACTTGGGAATGCTAGGTTTCTATAGGGAGTGTCATCGTATGGCCCTAACATGGGTTACGTTGATACTCTAGATGTTGTCCCCCATCCATGGGTTACCCTAACAGTCAAGACGTCAACCTGCACCTATGGTTACCTCGATAGTCTCTCACTAGACATTGGAACCATAGGGTGACACATGCAAAACCAACCTTCCTTTCATGAGGACAAGGAAGTTGGTCTTTCCAACCAGGCCTTCTCAACCCATCCTTAGCCTAAGCAAGCACTACAAACATGGGTGAGGCTTCCAGTTATCTTGATTAATGTGTAAACTACCCCACCCCCTAATTTATTTATTAGGTTATCACTAAGTTAAGAAACTCTCCAATGAGTTACCTTGACGCCACTTTGTGTGCAAGCCCCCATTGAGAGCCACTCTCCCTACTAACAACTAGAAGACCCAAACACATCCAACAGGGTAAGCCATCTTGCACACTGAAACAAAGCCACAAGAATCACATTTCTCGAGCATGGCATGAACCATCTCACTCACAATTTTCCCAATCATAATCACAAGTAAACAATGCAAGGCTAAAACCATCATGATCACATTTCAAGTATAAAATCAATCCACTTCCAAAAGAGCAACATAAAATTCTATCAATAGAATACTCCCCTAGGCCTCTGGAAGATTATCATAACAATTTTGAAAAAAGACTCCCTCATACACAAAACACAAAATCAACTAAAAATCAAAATCAACCTCAATAATCAAAGCTTCTCATTTTCTCTAATTCAACACCTCAAACTAAACGAGCAACAAATAAAACATTACAACCATGGATTCAACTTAATGATTACAAATGAAATCGACATTCAATATTCAAACAATTAACCAAAAGTACCTAAATTCACTAACCAAATACTTTACTCAATACAAGCACACAAAGACAATAGTGAGACCATGAGATACTTCATAAACAAGGCGCTATTACCACATTTCATATTGTTCTTTAACATTTCCCACATAACTCAATAAAATATTTATCGCAATACTTCTTAGACCTCTAATTATCTAGTGAACTTACAAATCAGTTATTTAATAATGAAAGCAAACAATATTTAAAAGGCAATCTAATTTGCTTATTTTTAGCTAATCCCCAAATCTTCTAATTTAACTAATTATAAATAAACTAATTTCCTCCATTTGTCCATCTAACAAGTCAATTCTCAAACGGAACGATTCCTTCGTAATATCTTCATTATATA